>BHFT01021708.1:0-37293 GCA_004320025.1 Laticauda laticaudata
AACAACGGATGGAACATTTTGCTCGTCCGCTGTGTCCTTTTTGCATCCATTGGCCAGTGTGACATGGGCTTAAGGAGCTCCTTATTTCACCTCCAATAATAAAATTGTCCATTTATTTCTATTGTTTGTTTTCTATTTTTTTAATCATTTACTAAAAAGAACTTTTTATGCCATGGCCACTAAGTTGCCATGGCTAAGAATGCCTTTGGCCCATATTATTGTACTGCCAACTTTTCCTATATTGCTTCTAAATTAAAAACAATCTTTTTCAAAAAAATATCAAAAAAATCTGGTAAATGAGTTGTTGATAGACTTGTGGTGTTTATAATTTCAGCTCATTATCTTCAGCCTTAACCCAAGATGGTTTATTTTCTCAGGAAATAATGGGCTGTTATTTTGACATGACACAAAAATCAAGTGTGAGAGGACATCCTGCTGTAAATATAATCACATAGTATGCTTTCATCTTGGCAATTTCCCTGAGCTCATCTGAATTCTTCTTTCAGTATTAAAGTTTACAATTTAATTGGCTAGAGCAAGGTGGAAGTGTGACCTGATTCATCATTACATTAAGCTGGTTTACCTTTTAAAAAAAAGACAAGATTGTTAAACAGGCTGTAAGATGTAGGATTCAGACATCATGCTCAGAACAAAACCTCATAATTTAGTATTATGTATTATGTAGTATTATGTAGTATTATGTATTATGTAGTATTTAGTATTATGAATAAGAATGTGCTGCAAATTTCACCTGTTTTTTGTATTTTGAGTGAAGAAAGAAATCAGTAAGACAAAAGTTAACATTTAATCTTAAAAATTAAAAATACTATTTTATAAAAGGCTTTTTAAAGTTTATAAATTAAAGATAAAAAACTAATGCAAACAAAAAAAATATAAAAACTAAAAAAGTGCATTTTTTTAGAAAAGAAAAAAATTAATAAAAAAGAAAGAAAGATACATAAGCAAATAACTTTCTCCATCATCACAAGGATAAACAGTTGCAGTAACTTGTCTCTTTCTGGTTATAACGAACGCTTTCTCCCATACCTCATCTCTTAACTGCAAGCAAATTTGATATGTCTTTTTTGTAAATTCAAGATAAAATGTCATCCAGGCATTTCTTCTAGTTTATTATTTGTACAGTATGAATCTTTCAGTTGTTTAGCAATCATCCAGTTTCATTTGTAAATTCAGCATCTTTTTCCATACCATTCTTGTAATCCAGTGGTTCCCAAACTTTTTCAGTCCACCACCCCCTTGGTGCTACAAACTCATCTTCAATGCCCCCCACCCAGGGTTGGGATTCAAATTTCTGTGGGCATGGCCGAATTTGAGGGTGTGGCTTGCTGTTCATGTGACTGGGTGAGCATGGCCAGGTGACTGATAAAGCAAATACAAGTGGTCCTCACTTAATGGCTGGTTGTTTAGCAAGTGTTCTAATTTATGACTGGCCTCCCCAGAGTTATTTGACCTGTTTTTGGAGTTTTTGACAGCCATGCACATGCATACACATACACTCCCTTCCAACCCTGCTGGAGCAGATCATTGGACTAGAATCAGCAAAGCATCTCTCATTGGATTCTAGTAGTGAATAGAATCTAATCAGAGATGCTTTGCCGATTCTTGTTGATTTTTATTTGTTTCTTTATTTTATGTTGTTGAATTGCATTGACATGTGTGTCCCTTCTTGTGCACAACCCAGAAGGTTTTGTGATTCTTTGCAGCAAAAATTACTGACCTCTGGCTTTGTTCTACTTTTCAAATGTGCTGCCACTGCCACGTTCTAGGTGCCGGCTCTGCAGGTCTACCCCATTGAGCCTGCTGCATCAGATGGACCTGCCCAAGCAAATCCGAGTGGAGCAGTGCACCAAGTCAATGGGGTGAGCCTGAGAGAGAGAAAGAGGAAAGGAAGAAAAGAAAGAGAAAAAGGGGAAAAAAAGGGACAGACAAAGAAAGGGGGAGATGGAAGGAAGGGACAGAAAGAAAAAGAAATAAAGAGAGAGGGAGGGAGAAGAAAGATAACGAGATATCTATTCTAGTCCAATCACCTGCTCCAGCAGTGTTAGAAGGGTGTGTGTGTGTGTGTTCTTGTAATTTACCAGTACATTTTGGTTTTGCCTTCTTCAGAATTGGCACTGTATTACATTGGGGAAAAGTAATTTTTTAGGGCGGAGATCTGGTCCAATGGATCTTGTTTAAAGCCTCAGCAAAATGTGAGAGCTTCCTGATAGTCTTGACCATGTTTTGTCCACAAAACCTTTAATAGAAACCAAAGANGCTCTCTCTCTCTCTCTCTCTCTCTCTCCCCCTCCCTCCCTCCCTCTCAGACTGGCTTTGCTCTACTTTCCTGATGTGACTGCGGGGCCGGCGCTTTGAACATGGATAGATGGATGGATAGAGAGACAGGTAGGTAGGTAGATAGGTAGATATATTGGTAGATAAATAGGTAGGTAGGCAGGCAGACAGGCAAGCAGGCAGGAAGACAGACAGACAAACCTTTTGGATGGATGTATGGATAGGTAGGTAGGTAGGTAGATAGAGCTGCATTGATAGATAGGTAGGTTGGTAGACAGAAAGACAGGAAGGCAGGCAGGTAGGTAGGTAGGCAGGAAAGCAGGCAGACAGACAGAACTTTTGGATGGATGGATAGACGGATGGACGGATGGACAGAATGCGACAGTGACAGCACTTTGGGAAAGCGGTGGTAGCAGCTTTTCCCAACGTGCTGCTGCATTTGAGGTGCCAGCTCTGGTGCGATACAACAGTCAATGGGCCTGCAGGATCAGCACCTCAAACACCCCCCTGCTGCCTCTTAGCGGTCCCCTGCTGGCCCCCTTGCCTCTTAGCACCCCCCTAAGGCATCCCACCGCTGCCCAGGGGGCAGTTCCACCCACTTTGGGAACCACTGATTTATGGTATCCAATTTGTGTTTTTCTCTACATAAAATTATATCAGCTTTACATAATTTCTTAATTAGCATTTTATTAAAATGATGCAGTTTTATGTAATATGGACAGACTTTATTGTAATTTACAATTCATTGTTATGATACACATTGTGCTATCCCTGTAACTGTATTTTGCTTAGAGTTTTACAGCAATTTTCAATTATTATTTTAAAATAATATACAGTTACAACCATAATTGAATTCAAGTTACAACCATAATTGAATTCTGCTCAAATTGTGTTTCTTATAAAGCAGGTCATCACATAACTGGACCCAATTTTGGGACCCTTTTGGCAATCATAAAGGGAATGCTGTGGTTGTTAAGCATACCCATTATATACTATGGGTTGTTTTTTTCTAGAAATTGGAGATGAACATCTGTTTCCAGAAAAAAAAATCAAACAAACATAGAAAAGTATTGCAAATCATGGTTACATGACTGCAAATGGCCGTAAATGTGAGTCAGTTGCTGAATGTCCAAAATGCAGTTACATGATTGGGGAAGTGGACATCAGAACTTTAGAATGACTCATAAACAGCTTTTGGGGGAGGGGCCATGGTAACTTTGAACTGTCGCTAAATGACTGGTCATAAGTCAAAGTCTAACTGTAAATAAATTCAGTTGTCAATTAAAAGTTAATAAAACATTTTTAAAAGTATATTTTTAATAATACGTGGGATTCCTTTTTTTAGTCACCAGTTCTATTTTTTTATCCATTTTGTTATATATGTGTGCGTGTGTTGAAATATTCAATGAAAAAATATTTTTTTAAAAGTGGGTTAACTTTGAGTAGGAAGAAAGTTCTAGAAGAAGAATGTGAGAGCAGAAATCATTAACTGCCTGGGCTGTTGCAGGAACCGTATCCAAAAGGATTGATTCCTCTCAATATTATTGGAATGGTGCGCTCCATTAAGGACAACAAATTCCAAATCATCACTAAATACAGGATTTTTGTCTTCCGAGCTGAAAACGAAGGTAAGAAATCTCATCATGATCCCAAAGTGCCTTTCTTCTCTAATTGCTACTTCTGTTTCTCTGTGTGGCTCACTGTTCCCCTTTTTCAAGCAGCACTTCTGTTTCTTACTACTCCCTTTTATTCTTCCATCTTCACTGAAAATGAGAAAATGTAGAAATACCTGATTTTTTCTGAAGGTTTCAGAGGTGGTATTCAGCAGGTTCTGACCAGTTCTGGAGAACCAGTAGCAGAAATGTTGAGTTGTCTGGAGACCCAGAAATACCACTTATGACTGGAGATTTTACAATATCCTTTCCCTGCCATGCCCACCAAGCTACATCCACAGAACCGGTAATAAAAAAAATTGAATCCCACCACTGGAAGGTTTGCATATCAGAAGTTATTCTGAGAAATATTTGTAATCTTCTTATCTTTTGTTATAATTTCTATAGCCCAGCGAAATGAATGGTGCAGCACTCTTCAGCAGAAAGTCACTGACAAGCAAAATCTTTGCCCCCCAATATGCAGCAGCACTCATTTCCAAAAGCGTGGTTATTTAGAACTCAAAGGCTATAAATCCAGACTGTTTGTAATTCTTATCCTGGATGAGATGTGGCTTTACAAAAGTGAACAAGTAAGCATCTAAGGCTTTCAGTCTTAGGAAACCTACTAAAGTTTTTTAATGATTTCTTTATAAACACATTTCATATATTATATAGTTTGTTTTCCCTACATTGACAGATGAATGTTTCTTGAAGTAGGCCCAAGCAATAATGCCAGACTAGGACAAAAGCTGTCTCTATGAACAGTTGAAGCTATTGGCAGTAAAAATTATTGGATCACAGTTCATAGTATCAATATTTATTCTATTGTTATTTCCTTTGTCAAAAAGAGAGGGCATTATCTTGTAAGTTTCAAATAACTTCTTCTGTTATACATACAAAGCAGTTCCTGTCCATATTTCTTTTTTTTTTTAAGTTTTAAAATAGACTTTATTTACAAAAGATTAAAACACGAACAAACATACAAATATGTAAAAATAAAAAGAATATAAATAGAACAATAAACATATTTCTTTCTATTACATTTGATATTAAGATTGATAGCTCATAGTAAATGGTAATAAGTAATCATTGGCAAGTATTCCTTATCCCTTATCAATTACCTATTAATTAATAAATGATATATTATTCTGCTATTACTATTGGATTATAACTGTATTGGTTAATCAAATGGAGCCTTCATAATATTTATATAATAGACAAGAAGCTTGAAATCGTTATTATTATTCATTCAACATATACAACTATAGTATGTGTCCTGGGTTCATTTATCCTGTATACCTTTTTTCTTGCACTCTACCCAGCTGTACCACTTATCCCAGACCACATAATACTTTGACTCTTCCTTCCCATTTAATTTGAGCATGAGCCTCTCCATTTCGGCGCATTTGTAGCTTTTTTGAATAATAATGTGAATTGGTGGTATATCAGGCCTTTTCCAATATTGCGCTAAAGAAATTTGCGCCTCTGTTAATAAGTAGATGATCAGATATCTCATTTTGGGATGGTATTCCCCTTTAATGATTCCCAGGAGGAACAGTTCCAGTTTCCATTCCAATCCACATTCGATAATTTCTAGTCCATATTCTTATCCTTGTCCAATATTTTTTGATCTCAGGGCATGTCCACCAAAGATGGAAATAAGTATCAAGTTTCTCTTTGCATTTTCAACAGGTTGGATTTGCTGTTGGATATATTTTAGCTAAGCTAGAAGGTGCCAGATGCCATCTATATATCATTTTGTATAAATTTTCCTTATATGATATTGATTTTGTAAATGTAAGATTTTTTTGCAAAATTTCCTCCCAATCATCAAAATCTATATTATAACCGATTTTTTTTGCCCAAGCTAACATTGGTCCTTTCACAATTTCCTCAGCTAATTCATACTCTAATAAAAAATTATACAATTTGGATATCATATTTTTTTCCGGTCCCAGGAGTATTTTATCTAATTGAGTATCTTTTCTTTCAAATCCATGTTCTTTTGTGTCCCTAATAAGTCTCATTTTTATTTGAAAGTAGGACCAATTGTCAATAATTATTCCTTGGGTTCTTAACACCTGAATCGATTTAAGTGATCCCTCATTATGTAGTATTTGGTAGTATTAGAGCTTTTTGCTAATGTCCATCGTGTTAGGATGGAACATTGCCTCCATTGTTGATAACCACCTCAGGATTTTAGTATAATGGTTTCTTCTGATATCTGTCCAGTTTTTAATCAAAGATTTACATAAAGTGTGTCTGGAGAAATATGAATGACTTTTGTTATTTGAGTCCCACAAGAATGCGTGCCATCCTATTTGTGAATCATGGCCCTTGAGTGTTCAAATTCTTTTGTTTTCCAATTTAAACCAGTCTTTTATCCACACTAGTGCCGTCGCTTTGCAGGGAGACCAAGGCCACCTCTGCTTTTATTGTCTTGAATATAGATTTTTTTATTCTTGTTTTTTTCATGTCCAAATGAATTTCATGACGATTTTGTCCAGTTCTTTTTTTAAAAAAATTATCCAAATAGTACTGGAACTGTCTAAAATAAATACAAGATTTTGGGTAGAACATTCATCTTAATCATTGCTACATTGACGAATGAATGTTTCTTTAAGTAGGCCCAAGCAGTAATGCCAGACAAGGACAAAAGCAGTCTCTGTGAATAGTTGAAGCTATTGGCAGTAAAATTATTGGATTCATGGTATCAATATTTATTCTATTGTTATTTCCTTTATCAAAAAGAGAGGGCATTATCTTGTAAGTTTCAGATAACTTCTTCTGTTATACATACAAAGAAGTTCCTGTCCATATTTCATCCACAGTTCTTTAAAATGGGCATTGCCATCTGTCTGATTGAGATGCACCACTCCACTATCCGAGATGCTAAAGGCCGTAATTTTGAACTCATCACTCCATGCAAGATTTTCAGGTAACACAAACTGATACTGCAAAGAAAAACATTCAACTGCTATAGTGCTGTGTGCTGAGCAGGGCTATCACTGAGGGTCTGCATCAGGGGTGGGATTCTGCCAGTTCAGACCAGTTCTACACAACCAGTTGTTATGATTCTGTACAGTTCAGAGAACCAGCAAATCGTGCCCCTGGCTGGTCCTGCCCCTCTCTGCCCGACCCACCCCTCCTCGCTCAGTCAGTCTTTACCACGCATGTACAACATCATGTGCATGCCTGACATCTATGTTCTCCCCGCCCAGTCATTTAAGGTATTTCTTTTTTTCCCCCTCCTGATGATCAGCTGTTCCGATGACCAGCTCTGCTGGGATCCCCCTTGCTGTCTTACTGCTTCACCCAGAAGGTTTCCCTGAGGCCCAGGAAGCAAAAAGGGGCTTGCGGGAGGTGGGGGTGGGGCGCTATGCACCCCCATGCTCCATTTTTGCCTTCCTGGGCCCCAGGGAAGACTTCTGGGAGCAAAAACGCCCCCCCCCCAGGAAGCTTGCCTGAGGCCTAGGAAGCAAAAAAATGGGGGGGGGGGGGGCAAAAAAGAAGCCANCAAAAAAATGGGGGGGGGGGTGGCAAAAAAGAAGCCATGTCCACCCAGTGACATGGGCACACCCACCTAACCATGCCTACAGAACCAGTTGTTTAAAAAAATTAATCCCACCCCTGGTCTGCATAACTGGACACTAGGGAAACCCTCTATTCTAAGGTAACCAACTGTCCTCTTTTAGGGAGGACAGTCCTCCTTTTGTAAGTTCTGCCCTTCCTTGAAAAGCGTCCTCCTACATGTCCTCCTTTTTGATATTTGGAGATTAATCTGTAAATTTCCGTATTTGATCGATGCCGATCCAAACCGTTGTGTGTGATGTGATGTATTTGTATTTGACATGACGATTCGTCAAGGCTCAGTACAGTGTGGCGAGACACGATTATGAGACGCATGCGCTCCACACAGGAGAATTGTTTTGAGAGAATGTGCTGTGCGCAAGAGTGCGCCACGTTCAAGAATGTGCTGCGTGCAAGAGTGCACCGCATAAAAGTGGCTTTTTTTCTTCAGTTTATTTGTGTCCTCCTTTTCATTGTAAAAAAGTTGGTCACCTTATCTATTCACCCAAGAATCTCACTCAGGACCCCATTTTTTATTTTGCTTATCAACAGCAGAATTTTTAAAAATGAAGTACCTGTCTTCTATTAAACAGTGGGCTATTACAGATAGTCCTCAACTTATGACCATAACTGACCCCCAATTTTCTGTTGCTGTGAAATATTTAAGTGAGTTTTGCCCCATTTTATGACCTTTCTTGCCACAATTGTTAAGTGAATCACTGCAGTTGTTAAGTTAGTCAAATGGTTGTTAAGTGAATCTGGCTTCCCCATTGACTTTGTGTGTCAGGTCACATAAGGTGATCACATGACCCTGGAACACTGCAACTATCATAAATATGAGTCAGTTGCCAAGCATCTGAATTTTGATCACATGATGCTGCAATGAACATAAATATGAGAAATGGTCACAATTCACTTTTTTCATTGCTTTTGTACTTTTAAACAGTTATTAAATGAAATGGTTGTAAGTCAAGGACTACCTGTATTCTCACCAATATCACAGGAGCAAAAAGCACAATGATTTTTGTGCTTCTTTGGGTGCTTTGGAGGAACAAGAGATTTATGCTCCTATTTGGCATTTCTCTAATTTTTTTAAAAAAGTGAAATACCTCTAGAAGCCTAGCATTGATAAACTGGTTTCTGGGACGGTGAATGGAGATGCCTGAAGAGAATAGAACTGTAAGCCTCTAGATTTTTTTGAAATGCAGAGATTCTGATCCATATGGCTATCTCAGTGAGAAATGGGGTAGTTCCAGAGACCATTAGGTCATTTCAGAAGCCAATAGGGAAGTTCCTTAGTGAAAGGATAAAACAACAATATTCTTAATTCTCCAGGAACCAGTAGAATTATTGCCTTATTCATTCCACATATTTCTCCCCAAGGAGGGGGGAAAGCTTGCTCCAAATTCCTTGCCTCATCATAGGAAAATCCTTAAGAGAATGTAATTCCATGGGCTGCTCCCTCTGGTTAAAACAATTGTTTATTTGACGGGGAAGAAAGAGAAATGGAAAGAAATGAAGAAGGAAAAAGAAATAGAAAAGAAGAATAGCAATGTACAGGAAGTCCTTGACTTATGATTGTGATAGACCCTGCCTATTATGGTCATAAATCATAATGATCATTAAGCAAGGAGCTCATGCGATTGCCTTGCTTAATGACCACAATCCATGTTCTCCCTGTGGTGATTATGAAATGGAGCATGGGATATCTCAGAAGTGGGGGTGACCCTGGGAGCTCTAGGTCTGTAATATAACAACTCCTCAACTCATACATGGCCTGCTCTGGGCCTCCCAGTGCTTTCCTCACTCCCTAAAGAGAATACCTTTATTGTCATTACATCTTACAAATACAATGAAATTTGAAAGCTACTCCAGCACAGTGCCTGAAAACCACAACACAATCATACTACAGAATATTTAAATAATAATAATAATAATTGTTCCGTCCGGAAAAACGCGAGGTAGACCGGGTTCCAACAGTAAAAGTCTTTATATCAACAGTTTAAGTTAAATGGAACAGTTTGGCTCTAGCCGTGGCAGCCTTTATATACGGCTTGCCTGCCGGCTTGTTTAGCCAATGACGTTTGTTTGGAATTTAGCCACCTTTTTGCGGCTCGTTGGTTTGGTTCCTAAGTGAATCAATCCCTATGCTGGCTTTTCGCTAGCCACATCAATATTTAGAAGGATTTGGAAGTAAACTATTTTATACAGAACCCCTCCCCCTTGGTTTTAGTCCTACATGGTGACGTGTCGCGCAGGTAGTGTGGGGCTTCTTCTGATTCTACTGGACTTGTGCGGTTCATTCTCACTGGAGACTTCAACCGTTCGGATGGGTTGCTGTCTCTCCGGCTCTTTCCATGGAACCGCCTGGAAGGTGAGTCGGCCATTTTGCTACCGCTTGAGTTTCGTCAGCCAGTGGTTTTGCCGCTCCCTCCTGGCTTCTCCCGGGCAGGTCGAGCTTGCTTGGCTGGCCCCTTCATCTGGATTTTTCCCAGCAAGTCTCATCTTAAACGCGTAAGTTTCCTTTTTGCTCTTTTTGATTGGTTTAATGTTCTTGGGTTTATTTTGTTGGTTTACTTGGAATTTCCCCCCCTCTTTGGTTTGTTTCATCGTTTTTATGATTTGTGCGGTTGAGGAGTTTTGTATTTCTTTCAATGTTTCCGGGAACGAAGCTGGTCTGATGTGCTGCTATGCCATTCCCTGCACTCAATCTACGGTTAAGTCGTAGGACCGGGGGGCCTGTGAGTTTGTGTGATGTGGCCTGGAAGCCTGAGGGGGTTCCTGCGTCAAATTTTTTTGGTAGACCAGTGCACCGATTTCAAATGTTGGAAATGGCTGGAGGAGTCGGGGGTCTTTCAAAGTGTAATTGGGTGCAACTGTCTAAATTGCGACCTAAGTTTTCTTCCCATTAATAATTCCGCTGGGCTTTGTTGTTTACCAGGCTGCGGGTGTGATATGTTGGGGTGAGTAGGCGGTCAACTTTTATCCTGGACATCCCCAAGGTCCATTTTCCCTCTAAACTCTCTTTAGTAAACATGACCATTCTCTCCGCCCTACCATTTGCAGGCCGGGTTGTTCTCTATGACCCCAAGTCAACAGTTTTCTTATCCAGGAACGGTGTAATTGGTTCTGCTATTGTTGCTTTTTTGGAGGAGGAATACGTTATGGAAATTTATTAGACCCAAAAATGCCTGCAATTCTGTTTTGTTTTTTTGGCTTGTGGTGCGTCTTTCATGGCTTTGACTTTTTTCGGTAAGGCTGTTAATACCCTCCCTCCGCTCAATTAAGTAGCCCAAAAGTTCAACGCGATCAGTCATCAAAACAGCATTTTTTCTTTTTTAACCCTTCAGACCGGATTCTCTAAATTTTGGTTAGTACATCACTTAGTCTTTTTTCTAGTTGGGTCGTGTCTTTAGCCGAAATCAGGACGTCGTCAAAAATATGGTTACGACCACTTTTATTCATTTAATAGGCCGTTCATAGAGGCCTTTGGAAAACGCCTGAGGCAACGCTCACTCCAAATTGAAGTCTGTTGCACTTGAATGCCCCTTTGGTGAGTCACTATTGTCTTGTCTCGGCCTGTTAAGGGGTCTACTGGAACCTGCTGGTAAGCTTGTGCTAGATCTCTAGTTTAGCAAAAAATTTTCCTCCACCCGATGTGAGTGTAGCGAAATGTTGTACGACTGGCACCGCGGTAATGCGCTTTGTTGCAGTGCATGTTCACGGGTAGCCTTGTAGCTCGCAGATGCGTACCGACCCGTCAGGTTTTAACGGTGTTACTATTGGGCATCTCCCATTTAGCATGTCAACCAGTTCCAAAACCCCTTGGTCAATTAATTTGATTCAATTGTTCCTCTATTTGCGCTTAAAATGCACAAGGGAATCATCTGACGCTTTTAATCTTCTAGGGGCCACCTGTGGGTCTAAGCTAAAGGAAATTGGGGTCCCCATACCTGCCTAGGCAGCCATCGAAAACATCCCTGGAACTCGTGGATCAGGTTTTCTTCCCAGTCGGTTGCGGCATCGTCTACTCCGGGTCATTCCGATGCCCAATGGTGCGAACCATTCGATGCCAGGAGGCCCTGGTCGGTCTCGATCAATATTGTCAGGGCAGGACTTCGACGAATGCTGCTTGTAAGCGACTCGGAATGTTCTAGACCTATCCTACCACGGGATTCGATTCCCTTGCGTAGTCCTTCAGAGTTAAATTTGTTTGTTCTGGAGCTCTTTAGCTTAATATTTTGGGACCAGTTGCTGATTGTGTCCATGACACCATTGACCAGGAAAAGACCCTGAATCGACTCCATCTCCAGGGGCTGCCTTCGATTTTATTTACGATTATTTTAACTTTTTTTTCCGCTTTCCGTCTGAGCGCTTCCGATAGTGACAGTTTTGATGGGTTCTTTTCTCGGTTACTAACTCGTTTGTTGCGCTCCCTACTTCTCTCAGGCTTGGTTCGATCAGTGCTTGTGGGGGAGAGTTACTGCGTCTGTTAGTGCTGTTATTTGTTTTCGATCTCCTACAGAACCTTCTCGATGTGTCCCCTTTTCTTACAAGCTCTGCAGATGCATCAAGGAATCTGCCAGTCGGCTCAGAGGGTGGTTTCCTCTGCAACCGGCGGCATTCCGCCAGTTTCTTTTTTCGCACCTTTTTTTGTTGGCGTATAGGCGGTGTACCTCATTGCGTCTTCCTTTCCGATTCTGATGTCTCGTCAAAATTTTCAATGGTGTGTTGGTGGCCGGGATAATTGCTTCTTCCCTCTGGTAGGCTCATTTTCGTCGTTGTTTCTCGCGTCATTTGTTTCATGGTGGCCGCTGACTTTTTCACGGGCTTCTGCACGCTGTGGCTTCTGCGATTGCTTCAGCTACAAGTTATGTTTGGGTTTATTTAGCAATTTACTTTGCGTAAATTAGAGTCTTTTAAAACCCAATACTACTGCGATCTCGCATGGCTTCATCTAAGTTCAGGAACTCACAGATGCTCCCCCCAATTCGTCGGAGGGCTTGCCACAAAATCAGCGATGGTCTCACCCTTCTTTTTGGTCCCTTCAGTACGAATTATCGTGGCCGTTTTGATGAGATTTTGGGACCACCACTTGGTGCGTAATGAGCCTTTCAACAGTTCGCTGGGAGTTCAGCCAGGTCATTTGCTTTACGTCTCTGGGCTTTCGCCAAAATGCCTTGGCCATTTTGAAATATCGTTGGTCCGCCGTGCGTTAAGAAGACAGCCCATCTTACGCTGGTCCTGATGTCTCTTCCATCTCATACTTTCCAAGTACATTGGAAACGGTCCTACGTATGTATTCCCAATCCTCTTCATTGGGTTGAAAGGGTGCAGGCGGGTGCATTTATTTCTGGTCATCGCTTCCAGCCTGGGTTTCAATTCGCGCGCGTGCCACAGTTCTCACGTTTTAGGACATCCCATCCTCTGTCGCCAGTGTTCTGTCCGGGAAAAAACGCGAGGTAGATCGGGTTCCAACAGTAAAAGTCTTTATGTCCAACAGTTTAAGGTTAACAGAACAGTTTTGCGTCTAGCCGCGGCAGCCTTTATATACGGGTTGCCTGCCGGCTTGTAGGCAACTGATAGTTTGTTTGGATTTAGCCGCCTTTTGCGGCTCGTTGGATTGGTTCTTAGTGAACCAATCCCTTATGCTGGCTTTTCTAGCCAATCATATTTAGAGGATTTGGAGTAAACTATTTTATAACCAAGAAAATAAATAATAATAATAATAAATAATAATAATAATAATAATAATAATAATAATAAAATAATAATAATAGGACTAAATCAGCAAAGCATGAGCATGTTTGATTCAAGACAATTATTGCCTGGAAAAAGAAACTGTTTCTCAATCTATTAGTCCTCATTTTTAAGACAACCTATAATGCCTCCCTGATGGTAAACAGTATGAAATATGACAGTCAAGGATGAGAAACAAGTCTGTGGAGATTTTTAGTGTTCTAGAGAGGAGTCTAGTCTTCGCAATCTCTTCCAAAAGAAGAAAGAGAGCAAACCGATGATTTTTTGTGCTGTGTTAATAACTCTCTGGAGCATCTTCTTATCGACTGCAGAGCATCCAGCATACCACACCGTTACACAGTGTGCCAAAATGCTCTCGATGTTAGAACGGTGAAAAGTAATCAGCAACTTCTCACACAGGCCACTCTTTTTCAGCAATCTCAGAAAGTGCAGCACTGTTGGGCCTTCTTTGTGTGGCCATAGTGTGGACCAACCAAGTAGATTGTCGGGAATATGAGTTCCCTAGAAATTTTAAACTATGAACTCTTTCCACACAGTCTCCATTGATATATAATGGGAGAGCTCTGTTTGCATCTTTCTGAAATCTATAATCAATTCTTGGTCTTTTTGATGTTCAGGGTGAGGCTTATGACTCTTGCACCACAAGACCAGTCTGAGAACCTCTGACGCGTCTTGTCTTCTCCTGATATAAGTCCCACCAAGTAGTGTCATCTCCATATTTTATTTTGAGTCAGTGGGACAAGAGGGAGTGCGTCGTAGGTGTCGAGTGAATACAAAAGGGGGCTCAACACACAGCCCTGTGGAGAGCCAGTGCTGAGAGTAAGAGTGGAGGAAAAATATTAGCTGCCAAATCCTAAACAGTTTGGGGTCTGTTCGTAAGAAAGTCCTTTATCCAACAGCAGATATGAGAGGAAAGGCCCATTTCCAGCAACTTCTTAATCAGTATATCCGGAATGATGGTATTAAAAGCCGAGCTGAGGTAATCAACAAAAAGCATCCTTACATAGCTCCCACTATGCTCCACATAAGGGTCGCCAACTTTTTGGATCTCAGGGACGACCAAACTTATACTTTTAAATCCTGAGGACCACTAATACAATTTTTTTTTAAAAGCTAATGTATTTAATATATTTTTTATATTAAATATTAATATATATAATAATTATATATATATAATATATATATATATATATATATATATATATATATATATATATATATATATATATATATATATATATATGTTTTCTGAGGTTTTCGCGAGTATTTGTATGTGGATCTCTGGTTATTCGGGTTTTCTCCCGCGTAGAATTGGAAGTATCTAGGCAACGTTTCATGAAGTCCTCATTCTCATCTTCAGGCTTGTTTTTCAGCTCTGTGCTTCTCAGAGTAATGTGAGCTTGCAGCTGCTTCTTCTTTTAACTGCTAGTGGGGTTGTGACTTGATTGGGTGGGGATTTGGCTGTGTTCTGATTGGCTGGGGTGTGTTCTGCTTAGGTGGGGCCTGGCTTGCTCAGGTTAGTTCTTAGTTGCTGGGGATTTGAGCTGGTGAGCTGTGATCTTGTTGTTTGGCTTCGTGTTCGTGGTCGTGCCACATCTTCATGGTGGGTGTCAGTTTGCTTCTTGTATGGGTCAGAGGGTTTGAAGTGGGTAGTGGTGCAGCTGCAGTATGGCTTCTGGTTCGTGGTCGTGTCTCCCTCTTCTGTGGGGTGTGAGTCTTTTTTCTGCGTGGAAGTGGTTGGTGGTAGGCATCTTGTGTGGCACTTGTGGGTGTGGGTCTGGTGTCATTTTCATGTTAGGTACTCGTTTATTAATGAGGGCAGGTTTCCAAATGGTTGGTAGGCGGGAGGTATCATCTTCGTTTATTCATTGCTGTGTGGGCGTTTTTCTATCTCTATGGCTCTCTGATTATTCTGTTGTTGAAGTGTTCGGTTTTGGCGATGGTTCTGGTATTTTTTAAAGTCAATTTCATGTCCTGTGGCTTTGAGGTGTTGGACCAGGGAAGAGGTCAGTTCTTTTTTCAGAAAAGAAGAACTGACCTCTTCCCTGGTCCAACACCTCAAAGCCACAGGACATGAAATTGACTTTAAAAATACCAGAACCATCGCCAAAACCGAACACTTGCAACAACAGAATAATCAGAGAAGCCATAGAGATAGAAAAACGCCACACAGCATGAATAAACGAGAATGATACCTCCCGCCTACCAACCATTTGGAAACCTGCCCTCATTAATAAACGAGTACCTCTAACATGAAGAATGACACCAGACCCCACACCCACAAGTGCCACACAAGATGCTACCACCACACTTCCACGCAGAAAAAAGACTCACACCCACACAGAAGAGGAGACACGACCACGAACCAGAAGCCATACTGCAGCTGCCACCACTACCCCACTTCAAACCCCTCTGACCCATACAAGAAGCAAACTGACACCCACATGAAGATGTGGCACGACCACGAACACGAAGCCAAACACAAGATCACACGCTCACCAGCTCAAATCCCCAGCAACTAAGACTAACCTGAGCACAGCCAGGCCCCCACCTAAGCAGAAACACCCCCAGCCAATCAGAACACAGCCAAATCCCCACCCAATCAAGTCACACCCCACTAGCAGTTAAAAGAGAAGAAGCAGCTGCAAGCTCACATTACTCTGAGAAGCACAGAGCTGAAGAAACAAGCCTGAAGATGATGAATGAGACTTCTATCGAAACGTTGCCTAGATACTTCCAATTCTACGCGGGAGAAAACCCGAATAACCAGAGATCCATATATATATATATATATATTATATATATATATATATATATATTATATATATATATATAATATAATAATATATATATATATATATATATATATTATATATATATTTGTGCTTGTTTAGCTTCCTTCGGTATTATCCCCACATCATTTATAGTTCTGTTAAAGTTGTTAGCTCATTTGTAGTTTCTGTTAAAGTTTAGCAACGTTTCAGCAGAATCTCATCTGCCATCATCAGGCTTCTGTATGGAAGTGTGTCTCACAGTTCCTCTGTTTCAAATTTGAGCTGGTCTATTCTGATTGGCTATTAACCTGGGTCTGTGTTCATTGGACTTGGAGTTTGATTGATTGGTGTTTCTGGTTTCTTCTGTTCTGTGTTTGTGGCTTTGATTGGCTGGCAAACACTCTGTTCTTGTGTTGGAGGCTTTCAATGCAGCTTGGCTTCGTGTGAAAGGACGGCTGCTCTTCATCAGCAAGCTGGGTTTTACCTGGGTGCCTGGTGGGGGGTGTTTGAGTTGGAGGCATCAGAGGGAGTCTGTCTGTGCTCAGGTGTTTGTCTGTTTTGTGTGTGGAGATCTTTCTATTTGAGAGTGCAGGCTTCCAAATGATTGACAGTCTGCTGAAATCATCTCTTTTTTCATGCTGTCAGGTCTTTTTTCAATCTCTATGGCTTCTCTGATGATTCTGTGGCTGGGGTTTTCTATAGTGGCTAGGGTTTTGGTGCCATTGAAGTTGATGTTGTGACCTGTGGTTTTCATGTGCTGACTAGTGAGGAGGTGTGTTCCAGCTTTTTTACTGCATTTTTGTGTTCATCTAGGCGGGTACTTATTCTTCTATTGCGTCTGTCCAATGTATCTGGCCGGGCATGATGTACAGGGAATTTCGTATATGCCTTGGTTTTCCAGGTCAATTTTGTCTTTGGGTTCCTCAGGATGGCTGCTATTTTTTGTCTGTTTTGAAGGCAGTCTTGATTGTGATGCCTGTGTAGTATCTTACTGATTTTATCTGTAGTACCTCTTATGTAGGGCAAGACAGCTGTTCCATAGGTCTGTTGGTCTTCTAGTCTCTCTGTTATGTTTTGGTGTGTTTTTGTGGATCAAGCTGGTGATTTTGTTTTTGTGGAAGCCATTGGCTGCAATACTTCAGTCAGGGTGCATAGTTCAGTCTTTATATGTGTCTTATCTGCCAGGCGTTTGGTTCTGGTAATTAGTGTCTTCGCCACAGAATTTATCTGTGCTGGGTGGTGGTGGGATTGGGCGTTGAGGTAGCGGTTGGTGTGTTTTCTTTTGTATATGGTGTGTCCCAGTGTGCCATCTGTTCTTTTGTAGATTAGTACATCTAGGAATGGTAGTTGTTTTGTTTATTTCCGTTTCCATTGGTGAACTTGATTTTGGGGTTGTGTTGTTTAGGTGTGTTAGGAAATTGTTTAGGTTTTTTCCATGGGGCCAAAACACAAATGTGTCATCGATGTATCTTAGCCATAGTTTGGGTTTGTGGGTGGCATTAGCCAGGGCTTGGATTCGAATTCTTCCATGAACAGGTTTGCAATGATGGGTGACAGTGGTGTCCCATAGGGGCTCCTTCAATTTGCTTGTATCTTTGTCCTTTGTATATGAAATATGTGTTGTTAGGCAGTGTTCTGTTAGTTCCATGAGGTCTTTAGCTGGTTGGTATTTATTTTTGATGATTCCAAGAGTTTCTTTTTATCGGGACTTGAGTAATAGTGAAACCACGTCGAAACTTACAAGAAGAGTCTTCTTGTTTCTACGTGTAGATCTTTGATTATTTCTAAGAAGTGGTATGAGTTTTTGTACATATGAAGCTGCGGTTTCAGCATGGGGCTGTAGTTGTTTTTGCTAAGTATTTAGCTAGGTTTTGTAATGGGTGCTCCTATGAGCTGACTATGGCGTTCTGAGAGGTATGCCTTCTTTGTGTATTTTTGGGAGGCCGTATAATTTGGGGCATCTAGAAGATTTTTCTCTTGGGATGATCGTCTGTTGGATTTCTTTGCTTATGTTGGCTGGTTATAATTTTCTTCTTGGTTAATTTTGCCAGATATGTGGTTTGGGTCTGTGTTTATAGGTTTGTATGTGGAGGTCTTGGGAGTAGGTCTGTCAATTTTGTTTCATAGTCTTTTCTGTCCATTACATACTGTGGCCATTTCCTTTGTCTGCTGGGAGTATTATTATGCTGTTATCATTTTCAGGGTTTGTAACGCTGTGAATTCATCTTTTTGCAAATTATTTTTTGGTGGTTTCGTTGTGCATAAGATGTGAGTAACCTGGTGTCTTATTCTTGTCAGCTTCATCAGTATTTAATTTTTGTTAGCTGGATTCTACTGCACATATGATGGATTCTGTTGGGATTTTTTTTGGGTGCTATGGCATAATAAATCCTTTGGATAGACATCTGTTTCTGTTTTGTTGAGTTTCTCTGTTGAAAACGTTGTATACTAATTGTTTCAGGTGTTTGTGGTGGGTTATTGGGAATTTTTCTTGTCATTTTCTAATTTTTAGTTTCTTTGAGAGTTTATCATTTTGTAAGTGCTTTCAGTTTCAGCTCTCCAAGTTGTAAAATTGTTTAATCCTATCCCAAAGTAGAGGGTGGATTTTGCTGCTCAATTCCAGGTGTAGTGCTAGCAAATCTTTGTTTAACTGATTCTAATTGGAATCTTTTACTGTGAACTTCATTTCTGAGTAGAAGCCAATTCTTGTTCTTTTAGGGTACGTTTGGTAGCTGCTGTGTGCTTATGAAATGTTAATTTGAAGCAGGTTGGTGTTACACTGTTGTCTCTGCAGCTGCATAGGAATTTTAGGTCACATAGTATTCCTGCTCTTTTAACTTCCAGCTTTTCATAGCTCTTGATCTGGCTGTTTATTTTCCTCCCCGTAGAGGTCAGATATTTTTGTTTTTTTAAGCTCTCGCGGGTACTTACATTTGTGCTGTTTAGCTTCCTCGGGTATTATCCCACGTCATTGTAGTTCTGTTAAAGTTGTAGCTCATTGTAGTTCTGTTAAAGTTGTAGCAACGTTTCAGCAGAATCTCATCTGCCATCATCAGGCTTCTGTATGGAAGTGTGTCTCACAGTTCCTCTGTTTCAAATTTGAGGCTGGTCTATTCTGATTGGCTTTAGTTAACCTGGGTCTGTGTTCATTGGACTGTGGAGTTTGATTGATTGTGTTTCTGGTTTCTTCTGTCTGTTTTGTGGCTTTGATTGGCTGGCAGCACTCTGTTCTTGTGTTGGAGGCTTTCAATGCAGCTTGGCTTCGTGTGAAAGGACGGCTGCTCTTCATCAGCAAGCTGGGTTTCACCTGGATGCCTGGTGGGGGGTGTTTGAGTTGGAGGCATCAGAGGGAGTCTGTCTGTGCTTCAGGTGTTTGTCTGTTTTGTGGTGTGGAGATCTTTCTATTTGAGAGTTGCAGGCTTCCAAATGATTGACAGTCTGCTGGAATCATCTCTTCTATTCATGCTGTCAGGTCTTTTTTCAATCTCTATGGCTTCTCTGATGATTCTGTGGGCTGGGTTTTCTATAGTGGCTAGGGTTTTCTATAAGTGGCTAGGTTTTTAGTGCCCTTGAAGTTGATGTTGTGACCTGTGGTTTTCATGTGTTGGACTAGTGAGGAGATGTGTTCCAGCTTTTTTACTGTATTTTTGTGTTCATCCAGGCAGGTACTTATTCTTCTATTGGTCTGTCTCCAATGTATGTGGCAGGGCATGATGCACAGGGGACTTCATATATGCCTTGGTTTTCCAGGTCAATTTTATCTTTGGGGTTTCTAAGGATGGCTTCTATTTTTCTGTCTGTTTTGAAGGCAGTCTTGATGTGATGCCTGTGTAGTATCTTACTGATTTTGTCTTGTAGTACCTCTTATGTTGGGCAGGACAGCTGTTCCATAGGTCTGTTCATCTTCTAGGTCTCCATTATACACACACACACACACACACACACACACACACAACACACACACACATTAATGTATGTTATTCAGCTTTGTTCGGGTATTTTTCCCGCATCATTTAAGTTATGCTTTTAAAGTTGTAAGCAACGTTTCGGCAGAATTTCATCTACCATCATCAGGCTTCTGTATCATCAGATTGAATCATATTTGAAAAAAGAAGCCTGATGATGGCAGATGAGATTCTGCCGAAACGTTGCTACAACTTTAAAAGCAGAACTATAATGATGTTGGGAAAATACCCGAACAAAGCTGAATACCATACATTATATGTGTTGTGTGTGTGTGTGTGTGTGTGTGTGTGTGTGTGTGTGCGTGTGTGTGTGTGTATATAATGGAGACCTAGAAGATGAACAGACCTCTGGAACAAGTTCGACCTATGGAACAGCTGTCCTGCCCAACATAAGAGGTACTACAGACAAAATCAGTAAGATACTACACAGGCATCACATACCCGAACAAAGCTGACCACTTACCATACATGTAAGTACCCACGAAAACTTAAGAAAACATATACATACACACACACACACACACATATATATACACATACACACGTTATTCCTCTGATGATGTCAGATTCATGCAAACATCTATATGTTCTGTGCAGCTGCATCTGGGAGGAACATCTTCCTGCATAGATTTATACAGTATTTGTATTGGTTTCCATATTTTCTTCCTGCAGAAGCATATGATTAGGTATATCTAACATAATTTGAATGACATCAGGAAAGCTGAATGCTCTGTGACTGAATTGGGATTTTATTCTCTCCGACCTGAGACAGGAAATTAATGCACATTGTAGAAATTCATCAGCTTGGTTGGAATGCCAAAGTATTTCAGGTATTTAGCATGTAAACACAAATACAAGGTTAGTCAGTTTCCTTTGTATACTTATGGATAATTTGTCAAATTATTACATCCCCAGCATCAACTATGAAATGAAAAACAAAGTATTTATAATAGTCTTGCTGTTTGATTAGGTCTTACATCATTTCATGCATGTTCCCTTAGTTTTGGAGCTGAATCTGACCGACAGAAGCAAGAGTGGATGGAAGTGCTTCAGAACTCTATTGCTGAAACTTTGTATGATTATGAGGTAGCTGAGAAGATCTGGTCTAACAAAGCTAACAGATTCTGTGCTGACTGTCATGCACTGAGTCCTGACTGGGCTTCCATCAATTTGTGTGTGGTGATCTGCAAGCACTGTGCAGGTATATATATATCTATGTATATGGCACTTTTGGTGGCAAAATATCAAAACTTCTCCCCACTTATTTAACAGAACACTTATGATAAGCAATTGCTACTTTGAAGGAGAAATACTAATCTTTCCTACAAGATGTTACAATGCCAATTGACAATTACATAACCTCCATATTAGAGGAGGTTGTACATTTAAAGATAATTGCAATATGGTAGATTATTTTTAAAGATATCCCTTTGTAATTTTTCTCTCTCCCATCCCATATTTTAGCCAGCATGGAAAATAAGCAATTGCCAACATATTTCTCCTCAAGAATGCCTGTGTACACATTAAAAATTATGGGTGTTGCATATTATGTTCTGAAAAAAAGAGACAAACATCAGAATAAATAGCATGCAATGTTCTGAGAGAAGTGCAGAAAATAAAGGTAGTAGGTAGCAGTCTGCTAAACTCTTATAATATTAGACAAGATGGTATCAACAGTAGAGACAAGTTTCTGGGTTCTATAACCTCCCAGAATTTAAAATGGACACATAACATTAGATCCATCATTAAAAAGGCACAACAAAAATGTTCTTCCTGACATCAGCTCAGAAAGTTGAGTGCCCAAGGAGCTGTTGATATAGTTCTATAGAGGAATTATTGAATCTGCCATTTGTACTTCTATAACCATCTGGTTTGATACAGCAACAAAACAGGACAGGTATAGACTTCAATGGATAGTTAGTGCTGCAGAAAAAACAATTGCAACCAACCTACCTTCCATTGACATGTATATTATATAAGTCAGAAAGAGGGCTGAGAAAATATCTATACCCGTCACATCCTGGACATAAACTGTTTCAATTCCTTCCCTCAGGACACCGCTATAGGGCATTGCATGCTAAAATGACTAGACACAAAGACAGTTTTTTCCTTCATGCCATCACTCTGCTGAACATCTAAAGAGCTCAGTACTATCTTATGTCTAAGGATATTTATCCATGTGGTATAGGTGTATTATTGTTATCTTCTCATCTTTTCTACTGCCTTTTCCATTAGTATCTTATGATTATATACTTTGTTGTTTGTATGTACACTGAGAGCTTATGCACCAAAGACAAATTCCTTGTATGTCCAATCACACTTGGCCAATAAAGTATTCTATTCTGTGGGAAACCCATTGAAGTTATTCTGAAATAAATCATAATCAACAGGAGAAAAATTATATCTACATTTTATTCTTTATTATTTTGGTACTTATGTTTGCCCAGAACGATTCTAGAAAAACCCACTTACAAAAGTGATATTCCCATGTAATAAGTGATATATAAGCTCATGTAGAACAGGGGTGTCAATCTTGATTTCAATGAGGGCCACATAAGGGCTGTGTTTGACCATGGGGGGCCAGGGGGAGCATGGCCAGGGTAGGCATGGCCAGCTTGATGCCACTCATCAAGGCTCTCTTTTCAGCCGTGATGGCCTCCTGGAGCTTGGGGATGCATGCAGCCTCCCCAGGCTCCATTTTTGCTGGTAGAAGATTGCAGGAGGCCGTTGCAGCTGAAAACAGTCTGGGCAGGCTGCACATAGCCTTCCCAAGCTCCATTTTCACTTGAAGAGGGTTGCAAGAGGCCATCACAACCAAAAACAGAGAGCAGAAGGCCGCACACAGCCTTCCCAAGCCCTGGTTTCATTGGCTGTGGGATGGATCTGGCCCTCAGGCCTTGAATTTGACACCCCTGATGTAGAAGGAGATTTATATGTCCTGAGATAAGAACTTCCTTTTGATCTGATTCTGAGTATGAATCCCATGAAAATTGTGGTGAGATGCATGTTGTACCCTTTGGAAATTCTTTTGTCTCTTTTTCTATATTTTCAGGTTTGCATCGGAGCCTGGGTTCCAGGATTTCAAAGGTGCAGAGTCTGAAGCTGGACACAAGTATTTGGAGCAATGAGATGGTCCAGGTAGGAAGTTTTTTCCAAAGATCTAGCATTGGGAAGTGATACAATCAAACTGAAATTTTAGAACTGCCCAGGTGTGGAAAAGTGGGATCAAAAAGGTATACACTGGGATTTATCCAGGAAGAGTTCCCCAATCATTCTGTGTTGGCATCCCAGTGCACGGGGGGTGGGGGGATTATGGTTTTGTTTGAGGGGCAGGTGCGTGCAGGCATGTACTGATTCATTTGTGTGAGTAGCAGGCACTGACACCCACCGCTAATGTGAGTGGTGTTGTGAGTGTTGGTGCTTGCCATTTGCATGAGCCAGGCATTGCACACATCTGTGTGCATGCTGGCCCACCACTCACATGGCCCATTTGCAAATAGGGCCACAGGTTGGGGATCCTGATCTAGGATGAGATATATTTCTTTAATATATAGAGTGTTTTTGTTCATCCAGTGTCATAGTTCTCCAGTGTAATTTTATTGCTGTGTTCTTTAAAGCTGTTCATCATGCTAGGGAATAGGCAAGCAAATAAATTTTGGGCTGCACACCTCCCAGCTTCTGAGGTCTTGTGTCCTGATGCTAACACTAAGCAGAGACAAGATTTCATCATCAATAAATACCGCTATGGATGCTTCCGCATGCTACACCCTCAATATAACAGTCAAGAAAGCATTCTGCAGGTATGTATTTATGCATTGAAGAATTTTTCTTCAACATCTGATGGAATTAGAAATTACAAAATAACACAATAACAGAGTTGGAAGGAACCTTAGAGATCTTTTTGTCCAACCCCTTGCTCAGGAAGGAGACCTATATCATTCCAAATAAATGGCTGTCCAATTACTTAAAAAACCTCCAGAAATGGAGCTTTCACAACTTCTGGAGGGCAGCTATTCCACTGATTAATTGTTGTTTTGCGGACATGAAATTTCTCCTTATTTCAAGGCTGGATCTCTATTTGATCAGCTTCTGTCCATTACTTCTTGTCCTGCCCTCAGGTGCTTTGGAGAATAGGTTTACCCCTCCTCTCTGTGATAGCCCCTCAAGTATTGGAAGATTGATATCATGTCAGCCTTAATCTTTCTATTTGTTAGACCAGATATGCCTAGTTCCTGCAACCGTTCATCCGTTTCATCTCCAGTCTCCTAATCTTTGTTGCTCTTCTCTGCAGTCCCTCTAGAGCAGCATTGTTAAACTCACAGCCCGTGGGCCAGATGCGTCACACACTGGCCATGCCCACCCCCGTTTTAGCGAAAGGGGAAAAATCACAATACATCATGTGATGACAATATGACGCCGTGAGTTTGACCCCCTGTTCTAGAGTCTCAAAGAATGAATTAAGCAGTTTTTCTTTCTCCCTGCTACTCTCCTCTCATTGCCACATTTTCCCATTAGTAGACCAATTGGTTCTTCGACTTCCTTCTTGTTTTTTCCATGTATAAATTTTATTATTATTATTATTATTATTATTATTATTATTATTATTATTATTATTATTATTATTATTAATAATAATAATAATAATAATAATAATGTTGACATTTGTTGCAAGTTTGTGAGAAATCCTTTCTGGGCCTTAGCTTTCCAGGTTTCATCTTTGAAGATTTGGTTATTTGCTCCTATTCTTCTTTACTATATGTCCTTGTTTCCATGTTACATACTTGTCTTCTTTGTCTATTTATTAGACACTTCTTTATGAAACCTTGCTGGTTTCATCTAGAGTCTCTTATTTTTCTTTCTTAGTGGTATTGTATTAGACTGGGTTTTTTATAATCTCATTTTTCAGAGTTTCCCAAGCTGCTTCAGTTCTTTACCCCCTTTTCATCTATGAAATCCTTCCTGAGTTCTTTCCTTAAATTTGTTGAAATCGGTTTTCTTGAAGTCTAAGCCACTACTTTGACTTTGCTCTATTGCATGTGCCTACATTATATTGAATTCCAATTTGACATGACCACTCTCCCCCAAGGTTCCTGGAACTTCAATCCTCTGTATAATTTCATCTCTGTTAATGAGAATTAAATCCAGTGTAGCTGAACCATTAGTTGCCTTCTCTACCTTTTGGGTGATGAAGTTGTCTGCTAGGTTAATCAGAAACATTTTGATCTCCTATCATGGTCCCATTGGATCCTGGTTTGGAGGAGGAGAAGGAATTGGATCCATCTGATGGGGATGGCATGGCTCCCCTGGAATGTCTGGAGAGTCCCAGAATTGAGGACAATGCTATCAACAGGCCCCTCAGGTATTGGGGTGGGGGTTTGACTGAACAGAGAGCTGCCTATCCTCACAGACACAGGGTAGGATTGGTTGCAGACAGGCAGTGGTGCTGAGAGGCAACAGATCTCTTCTGATGAGGAAGAACTGCCTCCACCATTCAGTCAGAGGACACAGAGAATAGAACAAAGGCAAGCTGAAAGGAGATCTGCAAGGCTGCTCAGGAGAAGTTTGCTCCGCCCCTCTTCCCAAAGAACACCAACTGTAGCATGGGTTCACGTAAGGAGGAATTTGTCTTTGTCAGGAACAATTGTTTGCTTTAGCTTATGCTCTCCTGGGTTTGGAAAAACTCAGCCTTGACTCGTGTTTCTGCCTATCCTTTGCCTTGTGAACTGGCCTTTGGCCTTGTGGACTTGGTTTACCCTGTGGACTTACCTTGCCCTTTGGACCTTGACCCTGGATGTTGCCCCATGAGCTTTCTCCTTGGATGTCCTCTCTGTCTTTGTGAATTGGTTTTGTTATTTTTTTGGCTTTTGTTTGTGGAACAAAAGCTGGCTACCTTCAGGGAAGTGTGGGGTGGAAGCTTACCAGGCATTATAGGGCTCTTTGTTGTGGCATTTAATAGAGCAATAAAGGACTCGATTGATGCCTGCCTCTGCCTAGGCAATCTGGATCATAGCATCTCCAACATGGTGCAGATTTTGTTTCCCAATTGATATCAGGACCATTACTATTTTAGTGTGGTTCCTGCGCACCTCAGATAACTGATTAACAAAAAGTTTAGTTGTGTGGTCTGTAGTATACACTTATGGCAATGTCATAGTGTTAGCTAAATAATATTAACTAAATTCACATGTACAAATTTTAATGCAGTGGTCAATCATGTTGCCATTATTACCTGAACAGTTGCATAATATCTTTTCTTACAGTTTTGATTTGCAATTTGTGATATTCTTATAGGAACTTGATTATCATGAGTAATTATTTTTTCCTCTTCATAGGCTCTATGTGCAGCTGTGTCTGGGCCAGGATTACTTAAAAAAATGGTGCATTTTTTTTCAAGCACCATGGAAGTTGAAATGGGAGGTAGCTATATTATTCGGAAAACTGAGCCCTTGTCCAGCAGTGTGCATACTCATTATTCAGGTAACTACCTTATTCTATGCTCTACAAGTAGTCCTCAATTTATGACCATTTAATAACTCTTAAGTGGTACTGAAAAAAGTGACTCACACTTGCAACTGTTGCAGTGTCCTTGTGTTCATGTGATCAGTATTGAGGCACTTGATGACTGGCATCTATTACAACAGATATTTTCCACTATCACAACATTATAACAGTTGCAGAATTCTGAGATCTTTTGTGACCTTCTCAGGGGAGCTTCTAACAATGTAAATGGGGGAAGGCAGATTTGCTTAACAACCACCATAAAAAAGGACATAACATTGGGCACAACTCACTTAGTGACCACACTGCTTAGAGGCAGAGCTTCCAATCCCAATTTTCATAAGTAAAGGATTCCTTGTATGTAGAAAACAGGATACAATCTATTTGATTGGGCATAAATTTTTACTTCACTAAGTGTTATGTATTATCTTTTATTTTAAAAAATATTTTTATTAAAAGATTTTGCAATGATGTTTCTCCATAGAAACATAGAAGAAGAGATAGAAAAGGACAAATATAAAAGTGTAAAAAAAGGTAAATAACAAAAAGCAAGAAAAAGAAAAATATCTAAAGAAGCAACTTCTGATATTGTTTGCAGCAGTTACAAACATGACAATCACCATCTCCACCTTCCCATTTCATAGTTCCCTTCTTCCCATAAAAACTTTTTAATCATTCCTGAAATCAGCAATTTATTTTTATCCAGTTGTAACAAAAAGTCTATAAACAATTTCTCATAAAAATAATTGTAGTTCCTCCTTGATCAAACTATGTATATCTTTCTGATACTGGCAAGATTTGTCAATTAATTCTTTAAATGCCAAATAATCATGTATGTTTTAAATTTTATTCACAATTTTACATCAAGCTTACATTTTCTATCCTACTATGAAAAATTATCTCTTAAAAACATAAAATGAAGCTTAAGTGTTGCTAGTTTTGAACAAAATCAAATTGTTTTTAAATCATTTATCTGTTTCTCTATGTATATTCTTTCCTTGCCTATAGAAGGAATCTACAATGAGATCATACAACCAGTTGTCCATTGTGGCTACTTATACAAAGTCCCATCCACTGCCAGAGAAATTAAGAGAAGCAGAGATGGTAAGTCTGAGTATGGTGAAATCCATAATTAATGGCTAATTAAAAATGGCTTTCACTAACTGTCTTGCTTATGTAGAGTTTCAGAGGATCTGGTGTTCACTGGAAAAATATTTCCTCTTTTATGAGACCGAAAGGAATCCTGAACCAACAGTAAAGATTGAAGTGGCAGATATGATTTCCTTAGCAGTGAACAGAACAGACATGTTGGCTATTCCTAGCTCCACAAACAGGTTTGTGGAAAGTTGATTCATTCTGTTTTTCTACTTCTTAGTCCTGCTAAACTAGGTTCATGTGCTTCATGATGGTACCAAACAAACAATGAAGTAAATTTAGATTGATCTTTGTCAAAAAGTGCATATTGTTATGTTTAAGGTTAAGGATCTATTTGGGGCTTCATCAGAAGCATTCATTTGACCCTATTCATCACTCCCTAGTATTACTATTTGTCATAGTACAAGGTTGGTAGCATGTTGCTGCCATCTGCAACACCCTTAAAACCAGTCATAGTGAACAAAAATGCCAAATCCAGTCTGAACATCAGGCTGACTATGCAACAGACAACAACAACAATAGCAAGTCACTGAGAGATTATAATTATTATAAACTTTTGTTTATTAAACATGAAACACAGTCAATTGAGCATTTAAAAATGTATAACAAACATCGACTGGTGCTGATGGTTGATATGGGTTGCTGCCAGCATCCTAAGTATTAACCAAGTTGTTATTGTTGTTATTGATGTTGTTGTTAATAATAATAACTGAAATTGATGGTTAATATGTGAGTGCAGCAAAATTGTGCAAACTGATTACAAAGCTAGACATGACCAAGTTGCTAAATTAATCCACTAGTCATTGTATAAAAAATATGACTTATATCCGAAAAGTCATGGGAACATAAAGTGGAAAAAATGGTTGTAAATGAGATGGTGAAAATATTGTGGGACTTTTGAATACAGACGGATCTCATTTGGAACACAACATGCCAGATATCACAATAGTCGAAAACCAAAGCATACAATTTGTTGATATCACTACACTGGGAGATGCCAGAGTCGAAGAAAAAGAACTGGAAAAAAAAATCACAAAATATTGTGACCTGGCCATGTGATTATAGATGAAACATGAAACAGTGATTTTCATTGGGGCACTTGGTACTATGTCCAAGAATTTTACAAAATACATCAGGAAATTGCAACTTCCTGCAATAATACCAGCGGAACTGCAAAAAACTATGCTATTTGGAACATTGCACATTTTAAGAAGATACTTGGTTGATACCTAGGATGCTGGCAGCAACCCATGTCAACCAACAACAGCAGTCAATGATATTCGTGATACATTTTTAAATATTCAGTTGACTTAGTTTCATGTTTAATGACAATGATAATATGCATACAATGCCAGAATTGAGAAGACACCAATAAAAAGCAAATGTTGCCTATGCAAAGAAACTGAAGAAACAGTGGACTGCCTGGTTAGCTATTGCAAGAAGATCTCACAGGCTTACTACAAGTAATGGCATGACAAAGTAGCAACAATGGTGCTTGGAAAATATACAAGAAATATCATTTGCCTGCAAGCAAGAACTGATGGGATCATAAAATAAAGTAATAGAAAAGGAAAAAACTGAATTGCTTCAGGACATTAAAATTCAAACAGGCACCTGCCACATTAACACCTCAGATTTAACAGTTGTTGATGAGAAAGATAAAAAAATTGGATAGCAGTACCTGGAGACACCAGAATAGAATAGGAATAACTGGAGAAGATAACAGAATACAAATAGCAATGAGTGTAGCAAAAGTAAGCAAAGGTAACCAATAGTAATGAGCACCTTTGGTGCAATCCCAAAACAACTGGAGTACCACTTGAACTCCATTGGCATTGACAAATTCATCATCAATCAACTGCAAAAGCAGCTTTACTCAGAACAGCTTACCTCCTGCAACAATATCTGTAACACCATCAAACATCCAGATTTGCCTATCCCAGGTTCTTGGTAAGGACTTGATAGGTAGACAAAATGCCAAATCCAGTCTGAATATCTGGCTGATTGTGCAACAAATCATAATAATAAGTATTAAGAATAATCATTTATGACAATAAATTATAATGCATAAAATAAATTTCAAAATTAAGATCAATAGATTAATTACCCCATTATGTTATGGTTTCTTTTTTATCTTTTTTAATATTTAAGTAGATAAATTGTTTTACTGGATATCTATCCACAATGATATTTTTGCTTGCTACAAACAGGTTTTGCTTCATGCTAGAACTGTATCTGAGCAATGAACGAATACAGCAGTGGGTAGGTGATGATTCCAGTAATCTACAGTCTTGGGCCAGTGCGATTGGCAAGGTAATGGTGAGAATTAATGTTCACTAGAAATTCAGAGGAGATCGTACCTCCTCTTCTACTATGTTAGACCACTCTATTCAGTATCAGGTGCATTATAAACTCAACAATCAATAAGGGAAGTTGTTTTTCTTTATCCTCAAATATTCCCAAGCTTCTTTTGTAGAAAATCCCTTCAAGCCAAGTTCACTGCAAATATAAATTCTACATGGCTTTACATTAAAACTATCTTCCCACATAGCTTTATTCATTTGTAATTCCAAATACTATCTCAGCTTGTGCTTATGTTATTTTTGTCAGTACTGTATTTTCAGAGGATAATAAGCAGTGGTAGTATGCTGCTGGTTTGCACCAATTCTAGCGATCCAGTAGCGCTGGTCAGCAGTTGGGCCTGCCTACCCCACCCTTTCCTGTCCTATATTTGCTTTGTTTGTAGTTCAGCTGATAGGCGTGGCAGAGCGAAGGGCACGCTTACAGAACCATTAGTAAAATATTTTCAATTCCCCCACTGATTATAACTTACTTGCTGGGCAACACTTGGAATACTTAGTATGACATGAAACATATAACAAATCATTCTGAGTTGGAATTTTTACGATTTATATTGCTGAGGCTACCTCTGTTTTTAAATTGAAATTGCTCCCATATGTCCATAATATTCAATTATTTTAAATTGTATTTGAATTTAATTTTGTGAGAATTTGCTTGTTTTGACTTTGTGCTATAATAGATAGGATGATATCATAATAAATTATCCATATGTAAATAAATATAGCCATAATGAGTTTGCATGTTTTGTTCAACATATTCTTTTCAGAACTGGTATCTTTTTTGCAGTGGTTCACCCCTCTCAGTTGTCATTGTCTGCTGAGCTATGAATTCCAAAGGGTAGGTAGACTCTGCTACAAATCAATGTTAAAACCCAATCAGTGGTTTCAAGGTTTCTTCATCCTCCAGAAGTTTCATCTCTTCATTTGTCCAGAAGAAGAGGGAGCAGTTGAGGACAGCATCAATCTAAGGCAGCTTCAAGAACTCAGTGAGTCCAGATCTTTCTCTGACAAATGAAAAATGATAGCATCAACCACCTACACCTAGAGATACTAGATACTAATAATTGCTTTTAGTTGTTTGATTGCCTTTGACTTGGTATCCATAATAGTCTTATCAGAAAAACCTAAAAAAAAATCCATTAATATTTTCCTGCTTCAGCAGTTATATAGCATATTGCAAGTTTGATTGTGTTTCCATCAGAGTAAATAGTTTGCCTCTCCCATACCAGTATTCTGGTAAAACAGATTAGTTTTATGTTAAGCTGTTTTTTTTTCAGTTATTAAACATTCCATTACTCTCATGGTATCATACTGTTCTCCCAACTGTACTTTTTCAGAATAGACATTCTAAAAGTCCATTAAATGAGTATACATTGAAACAATGTAGCAAGTTCTGTTGCACTGTATGTTCTACTGCAGGGGTCGGCAACCTTTTGGATCTCAGGGACCACCAAACTCATAATTTAAAAACCCAGGGACCACTAACTGGTTCTGTGGGCATGGCCTAATTTGTGGGTATGGCTTAGTGGTCATGTGGCTGGGTGGGCATGACTAATATGTAAATATTATAAATATTTATGTAAATATTGATTTTTTTATTAAAAAAGGAGCAACTTTTACCCAAAAATCAGGTAAAGCAGGCAGATTGAGTTGCTCACAGAATCATTCAGTGATCTATATATCTGTCATTGGCTAGCTCAGTCTGTCACATAAAATTGCCGTGAATCTGCGCTCACTAATAGAACCTTCAGTCCTAAGAGAGGTTCAACAGCAGAGACGAAGATCCAAAGATTAGCTAGAAACAAGAAAGGCAATGGTTTTCTGCTTTCTAGCTAATCTAAATCTCAGCAAAGCAGAACAGCTGATGGTCGGAAAAAGGAAAAATAGCAATTTATCAGGCAAGTTTGCTGAGTAAGGAGTGAGTGGGAGGAGAGAGTTCCCCCAGGCCATATGGGCGGTGCAGCCTTGTATTTCTGTGCAGCTTGGATTAATTACCTTCGGGGGTGCTCTGGGGATGAGATTTCTCTGCAGTACACCAAAATTTTCTCACTGCCCACCAGTGGGCCATGGCCCACTGGTTGACGACTGCTTTTCTACTGAAATCTCTGTCAAAGCTTTATTTTATACTTTTACTGATGGTTGAAACCACAGATTGTAAGTTACAAACTTTTTTTTTTTTAAAAAGCTGCCCCTTGATACAGTCTTATTTTGACTTGGCTAAAAATGGCTTCACACATTCCTGTATTTCTTTTTTTCATGTACTGTTTTCTACCACAGGTATTGTTCCTCTTGAAGAGAGTCCAGAGAAAAAACAGATGCTGATCCTGGTAGAAATGGGCAGGTGAGCTATGTAAGCAAGAGGATCTTTAAATAAACCTACACCTTTTGTGCATTCTTAAGTTCCATTGAAATTTAATATAACTCAACTGATTATTCTACAATTCCATAAGATGCAGCATTTTCTAAGCTATGGAATCTTGATCTCTCTACAAATCCAGCACTTAAAAACTACCTGATCATAGCAGTAACAAAAGTTTAAAGATTTGTTAGTAATTAGGATGGCAAGTCCTCTCCAGTTAGTGATGCTGGCTCATCATGGTAGGTGATAATGAGCAAAGAATGTTGAAAGTATATAGCATCCTAATAGCAGCAAGGTATGAAAGTCATCAAGCTGCCAGCCAAACAGGCAAGTTGGAATAATATAGGAAGATCCTGAAGATGGATTATCACTTTCAATGGATTATCACAGTAAGCAGTGGGGTACCACAAAGTTCTATCTTAAGCCCAGTACTCTTCAATATCTTCATAAATGACTTAGATGAAGGAACAGAAGGAGAACTTACCAAATTTGTGGATGATACTAAGTTGGCAGGAATAGACAACAACACTCTAGATCAGGGCTGTCAAACCCACGGTCCATATGCTTTACAGATAATCAGAATTGGAAGGGACCTTATAGGTCATCTAGTTCAACCCCCCACCTATGCAGGAGACCCTACACTATTTCTGACAAATGGCAGTCCAATCTCTTGAAAGTTTCAAGTGATGACACTCCCATGACTTTCGAAGGTGAGCTGTTCCATTGGTTGAATGCACTGGCCATGCCGATGCCTGGTTTAGCAAAGGGTGAAAAAGCTGCAATATGTCACATGACAACGCAAGTTACACATCCCTGCCCTCGATGACAGGCTTGAATACTGGGCCCCATTTAACAAAATGAACACTGCGCCTTATTTAACAAAATGAAATTTAATGTAAAGAAAAGTAAAATCTTTAACTTAGGCAATTAACAGAGGGATACAATCAAGATCAAGTGAGGTACTAATACCACTCTATAAATCCTTAGTAAAATCACACCAAGAGTACTGCATTCAGTTTTGGTCATCACACTATAAAAAATATGTTGAGACTCGAGAAAAAGTGCAGAGAAGAACCAGGATGATTAGGGGACTGGGAACTAAATCATATCAAGAATGGTTACAAGAACTGGGCTTGGCTAGTCTGGTGAAGAGAAAGACCAAGGGAAACATAATAGCAGTGTTTCAATATTTGAGGTGCTGCCACAGAGAGGAGGGGGTCAAGCCATTTTCTAACGCACCTGAAGGCCAGACAAGGAGTAATGGATGGAAACTGAACAAGGAGAGATTCAACCTGGAAATAGGAAATGTTCTGACAGTGAGAGCAATCAAACAATGGAACAGCTTGCCTTCAGAAGTTGTGGGAGTTTCATCACTGAAGCTTTCAGGAAGAGACTGGACTGCCATCTGTCAGAAATGATGTAGGGTCTCCTGCTTGGGCAGGGGGTTGGACTAGATGACCTATAAGGTCCCTTTCAACTCTGTTAAACTGTTAAACTTTAGCGATAATAGCAAATGAATAATACTGTGTGTAGCAAACTAATAGCACTCCTGATAGAATAGTGGAATCTTTGCTGCTCTTCTCTGCACTTTTTCCAGTATCTTTTTTGAACCATAGTAAGCAGAACTGGAAGCAGCATTCAAAGTGTGGCCTCATTAGTACAGTATGGAGTGGCACTATCATTTATCATGCTTCCTCTCTTGATGATGTAATGGAAAAACTCGCCACATGTCAGATCTATGTATCTGCTATTCTTTGATGGAAGAAAAGGGGGGTTGGATTTGATACATTTAATTCTTTTCTTCTCCATGTATCCTAAATATTTTATTTCTTTCATCAGCTTTGTATAACCTTTTATATGATTTATAACTGTTGCCTGGTGTACCAGATGCCTGGAAAAATCTCACCTCTTTGAGGGATGTAAGGGGAGAAGGGGCCATGTGGATTGCAGCACCGGAAGATAATTCCTGGGAACCTTTCTTTATCTGCTTTCTCAGAGATGGTGGGATAATAACATGTTCACACCTGCAACATCCACAATGTGGATTGGTGGAATCCACATCAGACTTCAGAAAGGGATTCTAAAGTAATTCCCTTTATCTTACTTGGATGCCCAGACCTGCTTTGAATTTTGACCTGCTTTACCCCTCTTCAATAAAAAGATTCCTTTTGAAATACAAAGTTTTCAAGGGTTCATAGTTATATTTTGAAGGGGGGGGGAAGCTGGTCCTTCCACCACGTCCAGTTCACCAGTCAACTCACTGTGGCCATAGCCAACATGCTGCAGGACAACTCGCCATAGTACACTTCAACAAATACAAAAGTTATATCAATTTCAACAGAACCATAGTCAATAATAATAAAGTCAATCCAGAACTACAAGAATTACAATAGTTTTGATGAAAACTTGATCACCAATAATAAAAGTAACTGAATGAAATGATTAACATGAAATTACACTGGTCATGATTTGACCCACAATGAGTGGCTGTGGTGAATTGGACATGGTGACATTACACCATTGGACATTACACCATCAAGAGAGGGATAGCATGCAAAGCATGGGAACGATAGTGCCACTCCATACTGCACTGGTGAGGCCACATTTGGAATACTGCTTCCAGTTCTAGTTACCATGGTTAAAAAAAGATGCTGATGCCCTGGAAAAAGTCCAGAGAAGAGCAGCGAATGTTAGATATTCATTGGGGAAAAGTCAGTGATGTCAGACTTCCCCCATTGGTTCATTTTCTAGGCAGGAAGTGGCTAAAGTTGTGGACAGCAGCCTGTAAAAAGAATAGCAGGAATACCTGGTGGCAATCTTTACTCAGAGCAGAATAAAAGAAATCTTTTCCATCTCCCATTGTCCTGCCTCTTCAATCTAGCCCATATCTAACACTGGCGACGAGGATGGCATTCTAGAAGAGAGCAAAGGAAACGAGGTATAGACAGATAATTTCTTACAACAGAATGCTTCTATCACCATGCTGATCATCAAAATGTCCACGCATGCTCAACCAGAACCTTTTGATCCAACAAGACATGACTGGGTTGCATACATCGGACAATTTCGAATGTTTATAGAAGCAAATTCACTGCATGATACAACAAAACAGAGGAAGAGAGCTCTATTCCTGGGATATTGTGGGAATCGCCTCTACAAAACAGCTAGAACCCTAGCTGCACCCAAATATGTGGAAACAACGGAATGGAAAGAATTACAGAAGATGTTAGAAAAATATTATGCTCTTGCTGCATCATCATCACTGGCTCACTGACTTGACTTTTACTGCAGAGAACAGAAACCAGGTGAGACCATAAATGATTACCTTACAAACCTGCGAGATATTGCTGCAGGCTGTGAGTTTGAAAATGTGGAAATAATTTTAAGAGATAGAATTGTAGTTGGAATGAGGGACCTGAGATTACAAAGGAAGCTAATAGCTAGAAAGAGCATCTCTTTTTAGCTATTAGCTTCCTTTGTAATCTAGCATCCCCAACCCTTCCTTTGTAATCTAGCATCCTTAACCCAAACCCTAACCCTTTAAAAGAAGTAATAGAGGAAGCCCGGGCAGCAGAAATTTCAGACAAACCAACAACCAAAATTGAGAAGCCTGAGGGCATTCACTCAGCATGGGGGACGACCAGCAAATATCAGGGAGAGGGGGAGATTGGCGAACTCTCCGAAGAGGAGGAAGAAATACATAGAGTAAAACCAGATAGAAGATCAGGGCCCCAAGGGGCGAGCCAGAGACCCCTGTGGTATGCAAGCTGCAAAGGAAACCACCCCCAGGCAGTTTGCAAATTCAGGGATGCAATCTGCCACAGATATGAGAGAAGGGGGCATATTGCTGAAGCATGCAGAGCAAATCTGCCAGCATACCCCAATCAGAGACAAGCAGGTTTCCCTAATCAACCACGTGGTCCACAACAAAGGGGATTCCAGAAACTGCCAAATACAAACTACAGAATGGAGAAGGACAGAGACTATGAGCACACAATAGTGGGGCAATCTGACCCCCATAAATCAAAGAAATTCAACATCATAGTGATAATAGAAAAATCTTGTGATATGGAAATTGACTCTGGATCCTACATATCTATGGTGTCCTGGACAACTATAAAGGAAGCAATCCCTGGCATAACCAGACAACAACTAAACCACAACATTTAATACTAAAAGACTACCAAGGAAACAGAATTCCCATATTAGGAAGAGGAATTTTTCCAGTAAAATTCAGAAACTTCACCAGTGAATTACCTTTAACTATCGTGGACAAAGAAGTACCAAGTCACTCTACCAAGCGATAGGTTTAGAGCCATAGGAGTGGAGGTGACCATCCACACTATGCAAGCAGAAGACTACAATCAAATGAGAGAGGACCTACAGACTGAATTCAAGGATGTTTTCGATGGGAGCCTAGGTATCAGTATATGGGGACCCCTATTTCTTTCAACCTTGATCCAAAAGTTCCCCATCAGAATGAAACCAAGGTGAGTCCCTTTTGCCCTGAGGCCCAAGGTGGATGAACAGTTAGATAAACTAGTAGCCCAAGGAGTCCGAGAGCCAGTTGATCACGCTAAGTGGGAGACCCCTCTTGTCACCCCAGTTAATGGATGGGTCCATTAGAATTGTACGGATTATAAAATTTCCATAAAGATCACATTGCAACAGAGCAGTATCAGTAGTACAACATCTGTTGCATTCAAAAGGAAAAGGAAATTGTTTTGACAAATTAGACTTGGCTCAAGCCTATCAGCAGTTATCTGTGGATGAAGAAACAGCAGAAGCTCAGACCATTGTAACCCACAGGGGTGCTTTCAAATGCAAACGATTGCAATTTGGGGTAAGCATAGCCCCAGGACTATTTCAAAGCTTAATGGAATGCCTACTACAGGGCATTGTGGG
>BHFT01021709.1:0-28237 GCA_004320025.1 Laticauda laticaudata
TCACCTTTTAAGTTGCATTACTGAAATAAATGAACTTTTGCACGATATTCTAATTTTTTGAGTTTCACCTGTATTTTCATCATGACCATCTCTGAACTCCTTACATCAAGTTGCGGTGACAGGAATGTTTATATTGAGTATACACAACTACAAAAGAAGTGTTCCACTACATTTCCATCAATCACCATTTTGAAAATCTTGAAATGTTATTAGCAAATCTTGAGGAGCACTCAGATTTATACAGAGTGAGACAAACTAAGCATTATCTTTAGGTCTTGAATTACACCCCAAAATGAATGACATGCAGTGTAATTAAAAGTATAAAAGGGGAATCTAACAATAGCTGAAGCATATTGTGGCAATTGAAGTTTTAAATTGGACATGATAATATCCAGCAACTCAATAATTATATATCTAATGTATGTGCAATCATAACCAGACTTAACTATATTGAGCAAGATGTAATTCTAAGGCTAGTTAAACCACCTGTGCTCATAGTTGCCTTCTAGACATCTAATTGTATGGCTTAGACCAAAAGTATTCTTAAATGTGATGCATTACTATTTACAATATTTAAATGAAGCAGCTGGGCGAAATACCTCAGCTCAACTTTACAAGTTGGTCAATAGGTGGTTAAATCCAACAGTTGCTATAAAATGTATTTGGAACTAAATATAAATAAATTCCAAAGATATGCATAGGTTTGGCGATGGTACATCCATCATATTCAATAACTGTCAACTTTGGCAGATGGTATTAAAATGGGGATGGGAAAATATTAAGAATATACTTGAAAAGCTCTAGAACTGAAAACTTGAAAACAACAGGGCAAAAAAAACCCTGCCATTTGTCATCCAAAATGGAGTATGCAGAGACTAAGAAATTAAACTAATATTAGCCTCAGCAATAAATTTAGAAGGGCTCAAGGAATAACTAAATAAAAAATAAAAAAATGAATAAAAAGGAATTGGGAGCAAAGACTATTTTCTCTTTCAGAACACAAGCAAATATGTATGTCACACTTTTTTCTAGGCAAAATATGTAGATGCTCTATTGTACAATTTAACTAGCAGGACAGTGCATAGCTCTCTTTGCTCTTCAATTGTCAAACTAATACTCTACTATTGAGTGAGGGCTCTTAAAAATCAGAGAATACTGAGGGGCACAATTCCTACCTTGCTTTCTCTTCTCATTCATGTTCATTTACATGAATCCCAAAACAAGAACAGTTGTTTACATAACTTAAGGCTAAACTGACAGTGATACTCGTCATGTAGTTTGCCCATGCATGAATGATTTTCCTTTCTCAAACATCTGCTATGTGGGAGGCAGTGAACTGGATCAGCACTAGAGCAGAGAGAAGAGTTGGTCCTGGTGTAGCTTCACACCAAAACTGCCACTTGTTGGTGGGGAAGGAGGACCACCTGCATAAAGGCAAACTTTGCTCTTCCATTAAGATCCCTCAAACCCAGAAGAACCACATCTAATTTCCAACAATAGACACAAACACTTTAGCCCAAAGGGCGCCTGATGCAAAGAAAATGCTCATTTTCATATTTATGCTCTCCTTAGGACTTCTTTACTAAATACACCCTCACATTAGCAAAAAGGGTGTTATCACTCATCACTCTGATTCCTATTTGGGCTGAAGCAATCTGTTCTTTCGCTTTCCATTATTGCAAACTTGTCTGACTTGGCTACAATTACTGCCACTATTGCTACAACATTTGTTCATGCGTAGCCTACTGGCCCCCTCATCAGCAGTTCAGCAAGCCTGTTATTAGCCTCTTTCTATTATATTTTACATTGGAGAAATAGACTTGCTACAGCCAGTGGCTCTCCCATGCATTTATTATGTTGCACTCTTTCCACAGATGCAAAATGGCTGCTTCAAAAATCTTCCTCAGCAAAATGCCAAATTATTGGTACAAATGGACACATATATACAGGCACGTACAAGCATGTACTTTTAGAAACATAATAAAACACTGAAGACAACATTCAAGTTCTCCCTTTGTAGGGTCTATCAATCAAGGTAATATCTGAGAATAATTGCAAGATAGATCCTTCTCTTATCTCTCAACTCACAAATTCCACCACCACTACCATTTTACACGTGACAATATATCTTCGGATTCAGTATGCTACATGGATTCTCCCCATGGCAAATAGGTTGGTAAGATTTACAGTGAAGTTATAACATGTTGGAAATTGGTGATGGGAAACCATTACAAACTTTAAATGTTTGAATATATCAGGAGTAAATGAGAAGTCTTGCCATCATTCATGTTTTTGTAGTTCACCAAGACATTTTGGTAGTATGTAGACTAAACAAATAATATTTGGTTTTGTTTCAACCATATGTAAGTTCTACTTAATAACATTAAAATTAATATATCTTTGATTCCCCTTCTGCAATGAAATGTTGGAGTAAGACCTTAATATCCTTCATTTCACATGCCAGAAAAATAATGCTTAGGATCATCCATTGAAAATTAGAACTCTACATGGAAAAAGGGATGCCAGATATACAAGCTGGCTTTAGAAAAGGCAGAGGAACACTGTTGATATGCGCCGGATAACTGAGAAAGCCAAAGAATACCAAAAAACAACAACAACCCAACAGTATGTGCTTCATTGATTATAGAAAAGTCTTTAATTATATCAATCATTTCAAGCTGTGGAAAGTGCTCAGAAAAATAGCCAGAACATGGCAAAAAAGATTGGCTCCAGAGTGGTGAACAAATTAGACATCATTACATGCTCCCTCCTTTTTTATTCAATGTTCTAAAAGTCAAAGAAGACAGTGAAAACATGGGATTAAATTAAATATAAATAATGACAACAGGCAGAAAACACAACCTTAGAACTAACAATGAAGACATCCAAGTAGTGGATAACTTCTGCCTTTTAGGATCAATCATAAAGGAACAAGCAGTCAAGAAAAACTGCAGACTAGCACTTGGAACAGCAATCATGAAGGCCTTGGAAAAGATACTCAAATGCCATATACGTGTCTATATCTAAAAAATCAGAATCATGCAAGCCACAGTATTCCCTGTAACACTCTACCAGACTAAAAGTTCGACTTTAAAAATGCAGGATTGGAAGAATGTTCCAATCATGGTGCTGGAGAATACTATAGACAGACAAGAAAACAAACAAATGGATCATTGAAAAAAATCAATCCAGATTTCTCACCTGAGGCAGGCACAAATAATCAGGCTTAAATTATCCTATTTTGGACACATTATACAATGACCTGATTCTCTAAAGCTGAATAAGGCAGAAGGAAAGATCAGCAAAAATATGGATGGCCTCACAATAGCAATCAGGGCACAATTAGGAGACCTGAAATCCCAGATTAGGGATAGATCATTGTGGAGGAAATCTATTTAGGCAGTCGCTAGCAGTCAAAAATAACTTGACGGCACATAATATGTTCTCTGTTACATTCACTTTTTCTTCCTTATATGCCCAGCACTATCACAAAAATTTCATCGCTTTACCTCTCATTACAGTTTGTAGAAAAGACTAGAGATGTTCCCATCTCCCTCTACTTCCTTTGCACAAAATAAGATTGTGCAATATCCTCTACGAAATATTTATTACAGTTGAAACTGTTTGCTTAACCCACACAGAAGCTCATTGTTCCAGGAAAACACAGATGGGAAAAGAGCATCCCAAGTACAATGGAACTTCGGAAAATCTGGAACAGAGCAACAGTCGCAAAGAATCAGTGCAGAATTTCCTTCCCAAGGAAATGGAATATAAAGCAGTCTCTCTCCCTCTCAAAATCACCTTTGCGCCTCCTTGTCCCCTGAACCTCCACGGAGTGCAAATAGATAAGAATACAAGTAATTGATCTCCCCTGAAAAAGGCCTGCTCCTGTTCAGACACTTCCAAACAGCACACCCATTGTGTGGCTTCACACAAGGAGGTGAACCATTTTCTACTTGAGCATGCCTGACTTTGGGGAAGTTGCCCCTGTAAGATAGCAGCAAGTGCCCACATTCCTTGTATTTGTCGCACCTCCGTGAAAAGTTCCACAAGATCTTCCCACTGATGATCATCCGTGTCAGCCACACCAATGCAGTACCTTACCTATGCCATTGCCTAACTGTACCTGACATGGATATGGAAATGTGCAATGATGACTGATGCGCAGGCTTAGTTCCGTTTTCCATACACAGAACGGTTCTGTTCCGAACAGGATTTGAAAAAAAGAAAAAAAGAAAAGGAAAGGAAACAAAACCAAAAAACCACCCCGAAGCAAACCCCTTCAGCCCGGCTGATTTTCAGGCAGGTCCCACCACGGCGCACCACCGGCACCCAGCCTCGGCCTCGGACCTGCGGGCACTCCATCTTGCGCTTCTGAGAGGCTGCCACCGCCAGAAAAGCAGCAGAAACCTCCAAATGTGTCTGGGCCACGCCGGTGGCGACCGACCCCGCCGCTGCCCTCGCCCGTCCTTTGCCGCCTGCCTGACCTGTAGGCGCTGCAGGTAAGAGGCCGGCACGTAGCCCGTCTCCCCGGAGCCCGCCCGGGTCACCAGCCACCAGTGCTGGTTGCTCCGCTCCAGCAGCAGGAAGGTCTCGCCAACGGCGAAGGCCAAAGAGTTCGGCTCGGCCGACCGGAAGCCGTACAGGGCCCGGTACATGGCGCTGGAAGGGGGTCGGAGGAGGGCCGGCGAAAGGAGAAACTAGCCGGCCAAACTCCGGCCGGAGACCCCCCTCCGACCAAGCGGCGGCTCCGGCTGGAAACGCCGCTCTGAGCGCTCCGCCCCTATCCCGGGCCTGCGTCAGCCTCCCGGGGCGGCCAGGACGCAGCCTCGCCCGCCTTCCCCAGAGCGGTGTCGGAGCGCCATCTTGCAGCGGCGCCGTTGCGCAAGGAGCGCGGCCGGTTCAAAGTTTCCGTCCCGGCGGGAACGAATCTGAGGTGCGTGGAAATCCCGCAGGCAACTCGGGGTGCAAATCGCCCTCGGTTCTTGAGATCTTGAGCTTAGGGAAGGCTCTGGGTTCGAGCCTGTAAAGGCTACGGTAGAAGCACGGAAGCGGAAGTAAAACTTACCCCATCAATGGAGACGACGCTATCAGCTGACAGTGGCTCCTGACTTGACTTTTGTCTCGGTTATAAATAAAACCCTTTTTGTCATGAGTGAGTTCCTCCCCGAATCAGTTTTTTGTTTTTGTTTTTTGGTTCCCTCTGACTATTTATTTCCAAGCACTCTTGTTTGTTGGTTTGTTTGTTTCTTTAAATCCTGTAACTCAGGGATCTCCAACCACCGGGCCCCGGACCGGTCCCGGTCCGTGGATCATTTTGTACCAGGTCGCAAAGAATGAATGATCGTGATTAAAATGTATATTTTATATTAGCTAAAGCTAAGAAGCCCTTTTACTGTTGGGGAAGAATTGATTCTGCCGGTCCTTGAAAAAGTGTTTCTGCGTGAAACTGGTCCCTGGTACAAAAAAGGTTGGGGACCACTGCTGTAACTGATAGATTAAGAAAAGGCACCCTTCCCCCTTTCCCACGAATGCTTGCTTTAGCAACCTTCCGTGATGGGCTGGGTCAAAAAACCTTGTGAACGACAAAGGAAACAACATCTTTTAAGCATTCCTATCCCTGTAGGGTTGACACTGCCCAGCATCATCTAATCAGTCACAGAATGGTGACGGTAGCTCAAAAACTCGGCATTGGGTACTCAAGTTCAAGTACATGCAAGTTTGAGTGCTTTCATTGTAGTTGTTCCTCTGTCTTTCATAAAACATTTCTGCTTTTTAGGTTTATTTCTGCTTTCAGCACTTTAAAACATACCCAGAAACCACATGGTAGCCAGTGCAAGGCTTGCAGCACAAGTAATATGCTCCCATCATTAGCAAGGAGGCTGCTGCATTCTAGATAAACTAGTTTCCAAGTCGCCTTTAAAGGCAGCCCTGTGTACAGTGGATTGTGCTAGTCTAACCCAGTGGTTTTGAAGTGAGAGTTATTGTAACCAGATCCTCTTGCTCCAAGTAAGGTTGCCATCAGCCAGAGCTGGACAAAGATCATTCAAGCCAGAGCTTGCACCTATTTCTTGAGTGGAAGCTGGGAGTCCAGAAGGATGTGAACCTGTTCTTGAGGTATTGCTTCCCTATCGAGAGATAACATCAATGTTGATGTACAAAGTCTCAATGTACAAACAATCCTTGCTTGGGTTCAGCCTGGGGATGTATGTATGCTATGAACAGAAATGATGACAGAGGAAGTAGCCTCCAGGCACCACTATCATAAATAAGACGCCAGCATTGAGTTTTGTAAAAGTTCATTTATTTTATTTATTAATCAAATTTACAAGGCTGCCCATCTCATAGAAAGTGACTCTGGGCAGCATGAAACCATCCAATAAAAGAATAAATATAAAATTGTCACCGTCTATCATTATAAATTAATAAAAAACATTAAACACTATAAAAGCAGAACTAAACAGGACTTAGTAGACAGAAGGATGTGAATAATAATGGAGTTGTCTCACAGATTCACCTGTCCCCTGAGGTTCCCGGGCCTGCTGGCATGAACAGGTCCTGAAAGACCTTTAGAAGCTCAGGAGTGATGAGACCCACCTCATCTCTGGTGGGGAGAAGATTCCACAATGTGAGAGTGACAGCAAAGAATTATTCTTCCTGTTATTCTTGAGAAAAACTCTCAGTCATGATCCATCATATTGCATTTCCTTTTTAATTTGTTTTTAGATGCAAACATATCTGTAATAAGGAAAATAGAGGGTAAGAAAAAGGAACAAATGAAATAAAAGAAATAAAGTTTGGGAACACTAAAATACATGTCAGTGTATAAATTTACAGAGGACAAAAAGTTTTGAAACATTTATTTTAAATAAAACTATGACAGACTACATAGCATAAGTTAAAAGTTAAGACAACTTATTGGGCCATAGCAAAAATAGCTTAAAAATGAAGGTCAAATCTGAGCAAACAGTTCCTAATTGAAAGGGTTTTGTTCCCAACTTTTTAAAAGTCATGTTGCTTTTTCAGCCGGTGTGCTTTCCCATACACAAACATGCCATTCTTCTTCTCTTTGTATTTTGCTTTATTTGTTTGCATAAACATAAATCAAGATGTTTATGCAACAAAATGCCAAAAGATTTGAAATATACTCTCCTCAATGTCATCTGCAGCATGACATTACTTGGTATATTAGGGAAGAACTTTTCAGAAATGTTTAAATTTAGGCAAGGTGACCTACAATTTAAAAAAAAATAAATCTGGCCCTAATTGCTGAATATGGGGTTAACTGTAACAGTTCTTGTCTTCCCTATCAGATTAATAAGGATATCTACAGCACTATGGGACTCATTCACAAATAGCAGAGTCATCATTCTGTCCTCTTTTCCCTTATAAACTAGCTTCATGTAAATCTCACTTGCCTTCTTCCTTTGGCCTTGAGGTAGAAAAATGCTGAGTAAACTCTACTAATCAGCTGTCCTATTGGTCTCCATTGGTCACTGAAGTTCCATCACAATTTGTCAGATCTTTGGAGGCACAATGTTTCGTTCTCTCTGCTATTAAAGGGTATGAATAAACCTGTATGAGATTATTCCGATTAATCCCCTCAATTGTCTAATGATTATTGAAAGATTAATTATTTATTCATCTATTGATTATTGAAAGATTGATTATTTATTCATCATCTATTGATCAATCTATTTATAATCAATCTATTTATAATAGGACTAGAATACTGCCAAAGTCTCTTCCAACTCTATTATTCTATGTTCTATTTTATATTTTTCTGAAGTATAAAACAAAAGACACATTCTGTTGCTGTCCTTCATCAGTGTAACAAGTAGATATAATATTCTAGCAGGAAATATATGTCTTGGTGTTACCGTAAATGACTAACTTGACGTTTTTCTCATGAGATATCACAACTCAAAATTGGTTTCACAATGTTCCCAGTATTTATTATATAATATTGCTGATATCTAATGATTCCTAACCAAATGAAGGGAAGAAAAGCTGCCGTAAGTCATTCTCTGGTTTAATTGATGATCAGCAGAGGGCGATCTTTACACATAAAATAGAGCTTTATACTCAGTAAATACCTTTTCAGCTTACTTTTCATTCTGTGCTTTGGGTTTTACAGGAATTTAGGGGGAGAAGTTGTGTTATTTCAGCTTAAAACAAAAGAATGGAAATGCACATATAATACTGTGGCCTGTAGAGAATAAGTTATAAAATTACAGTGACTTTTTCATAAAATAAAAATTGGCTGTAGGTAATACAGTCTACCTGAACTGAAACAAATACCAGTTAGGGATAATTTAGGGCATAAGTACATACTTGAAGCCACATGGGTACCTCTGTTCTCTGGGACCTCTGGATAAGGAGAGGTCAGGAGATCATCAACAGTTACTCCAGATAGATGCTACAGATAGTCCTTGACTTATAGCAATTTGTTTAGTGACTATTCCAAGTTACAATGACACTGAAAAAAGTTACTTGTGGCCATTTTTCACATGACCATTGCAGCACTCCTATGGTCACATGATCAAAATTCAGATGCTTGGCAACTGACTCATAATTATGACAGTTGCAGTGTCCTGGGGGTGATCACCTTTTGTGATCTTCTGATAAGAAAGTCAATGGGGAAGCCAGATTCACTTAACAACCATGTTACTAATTTAACAACTGCAGTGAGTCACTTATAAACTGTGGCAAGAAAGGTCATAAAATGAGGGGCCGGGGCTGGGAGGAACTCAATAAATGTGTCACTTTGCAACAGAAAGCTGGGCTCAGTTGTGGTCGTAAGTCCAGAACTACCTGTACTTGCAAGGAGATTGCAGGACAATGAGTCAGAGAGCCAGGATATGAAGGGATGAATCATCAAGTACACAACTGTAGCCAGCACCTTACATTAGGTTTGTTAACCTAATTTCTAATCACTTTTGAAAATTGCTTATTTAAATAGCTTAAGGCTATTAGGGATCTTTGGAATGACAAATCGGAAGGGTTACTTGATGAGCGTATCTTTACTTCTGAACCAGAGAAAAGTTAAATATACTACATAATATTTAAACTGGAAATATGAACAACAGTAAAAAGTGTGGATTTACAAGGTGGAGAAGACCCTGAAGAACAATCCTGATATGGACTTTGTCCTGGATACACAAAAGATCTTTAAGTTAAGGCTTGGTTAAGGCTTTGAAAATCAAAGGAGAAATACAAAAGACAATGCAATGATCTGGATAATGATTTTTCACTGGATTTATAAAAGAAGTTTGTTAAAGCCTTGAAGAAGTTTTTGGAATGAGAAAGACTGCACAGGAATGAATTAAAGATCAAGATTGTTAGAAGTAAAAGAAATGAATATAAAGTTGGTTTGTTTGATAAAGGATAATAATTATATAGGATTATAAAGCTCTTTTAACCCTTTACAGAATTTTTGCTGACATCAGGACTGAGAAGTTGATAATTTTATGGTTTTACATATAGAGGGGATGCTTTATGGGGGGAAATATTTGTAACTTGGTGGTAGGTGATGAGTTATTTTGTTTACACTTATTGTAATGAACACTGGAAGTCACTTCTTTACATATTTCTTTTTTTCCTTTATTCTACTTGTTTCCTATTTCCTTTTTTTCTTTTTGTTTCTTTGTTCTTTTTATTCTCCCTTTTGTTCTCTATTTATACTCTCCATCTTTTTTTCTGAATTTGTATCTGCTTTTATTATTATGCTTAAAATCTTTAATAAAATTACTTATACTTCAAAGGTGATTAGCTGGTTTACAGGACTTGTTTTACACACGCACGCACGCACGCATGCACACACACACACACACATACACATATAATATACACATACATACATACATAGATATATATATACACACACACAAACACATACATATATGCTAAGAAATAGAGAATGGCCTGTGATAGCAGCTTTCTTTAAGTAGAAATCTAAATCAGGATGTTCTCTGTTTTGCTCTGCGGTTTCCTGTTTGTGCTACCTCCTGAAGAGGCCATATCCAAGATAAAACTCCATGAAATGTTCTAGTTTTGATCCAACACAAGGATTATGTATAGGTAGTTGCTATTTTATATGCTTGTGTTTTTTATACTCCTATAACGGAACGCAGGTATCACTTAGAAGTCATCATTTCCTATAGAAGACAACTATTCTAAAAAGATGCTATAAACCAAAAATCAGTGAGTTGGCAAAACAGATTTGTTTCACAAATTCAAAGTTGAAGGACACTGAATGAGAAACAACAGCCTTTGGCAAAATCAAATGCTCCTCTCTAACTGTCACTCCTCCCTTTACCATTCTGTGAAGCTGTCAATGCAACCAGGGATGGCATCCCGACAGGGTTAACTGGCAGTTTGGTCATTTACGAGGTTCGGTGATTTACAATGTGCTTCCCGGGTGGCGCACCTGTAAATCGTCATCAGCATGCTGTGTGCAGAGAAACAGCTTTTCAAAAAGTCCTTTTTTCCTGCTTTTTAAACTGCAGCTGTGTCTCGTACGGCAGCTGAAGTTGAAAAAATCAGGAAATAAAAGTCAGATAAGTGCCCGGGTGGGCGGGTAGACAAAAACATCAGCAGACATAGAACCGGTTCTATATCTGCTGCTCTTCAGAGCTACCGGTTCTACAGAGGTGGACAGAACTGGTAGAAACCCACCCCTGGTCCCAACACTACATCATATGTAACAGAGTGAATTTCAGCAGCATTATTTCTCCTCCTGGCACTACCACATTCTTAAAAAACACACACACACATAGCAAATAACCCTACACAGAGTGGAAGAAATGTGCTGGATCGCTCAAGGTTACTCTATTGGCAGAGAGAAATTGTCATCATCAGACAGCAGTCCAAATGCAAGTATTCCAATGTGTCCCGAAGAACTGAATTAATCAGGTGACATTGTTTTGTAAAATAAATCCCATTAAAGCTGTTGCCAGATCACAATCTAAACATTTCCTCTGTAATGGGAATAGATCATCAGGTCACGATAGATTCTACCTTAGAACCACCCTTTGTATGTCCTTTTCTTCACTTTTATGCTGCAGACCTGGAATCCTGCTTGCTAACCCAGGTGAAAAAAAAAGGCACACAATGGCCAGAACTAAATAAATAGCAAACAAACAAGAGCCTGAAATTCTATCATACTGTGTTCGGTTGAGGAATGGAAATTTAGTGCAGACTGCCCAATAAATTCTTTCCACCTCTGATTAAATCTGAAATCTAATCATCTTTCATTTTAAAAGTAAATTATACCTTGCATAAAGATTATATACAGAATCTATGCCAGGTGTGTAATATTCCATATAAGACTGCATTGATATCCTGTTGAGAAAGCTGGTTTATAATTTTTTGGACTTTGCAGCTCTATAAATGTAAAATACAGTTTGGGATATGGGAGAGGGCATGACTGTAATTTGTAATAACATCCATAACACAACTTGGCTGAGCCCAAGATAATATATAAAGAGAAAAATAACTCCCAAATATAAAATGCCGAATTATTTTTTAAAAAATGACTTGTCAACCAAGTAACTGACACAAGAACAATAAAATATCCTAGTAAATACATGCAATTCTGCTGAATAATGCATTATTTTCTTAGAATACTGTATATTTTTTTATTTCCTCGGAGTTGACATAACACTTTCCAGATTATATCCAAGTTTGAATGATGCAATTTATTTCTTAGAAAACTTAGGAACTTCTCAAAAATGGGTCTTATAGCAAGGACACACATAAGTAGCATTATTTCATATGGTTAGATAATACTCTTGGTGCAAACATTATTTATTGCTTATCAATATATATTGTATTTGGCTATCTGCAGTTACTGAATTGCCCAGTGATTGATTCTCAAACTAACACAGGCAACAATTTACTGCATTTTTTATCTAGGATGCAAGTTGTGGAAATGTTAATGGAAAATTACTGAATTATGACCATAAGGATATATTGCAGGATACAACGCAAGAACTTCCCACTTCCTCTTGTTTTGGGGATCCTCCTTTGACTACCTGTCTAGCAAAAATGTCCTCATTTTCTAGCCAGGTGCTCTGAGATTGTTGGAGCCCAAACCTGGAAGTGAGGGTCTAATGGGCAGCTAAAGTCAATATCAACAGTTCATCTGATGATGGTCACATCATATGTAAAATTGTGACCTGGAATATGAGAGCAATAAGTGGTAAAAGGAAGAATGAAAAAAATGAGAGAAAGGGGGGAAATATATGTTTGTGAAACTAGAGAAAAGGTGAGAGCTGTAAGGTGTCAACATGAAGCTATTCTGATCTTGTGGAGTGGACTTACATACAAGGAATTGAAAAAGTAAATTGAATAGCAATAGCCCTCATATACCATTACTTAGTGCTTTACAGCAATCTTTGAGTAGTTTACAAATGTCAGAATATAGCCCCAAAAACCTGGCTTCTCATTTTATTGATCTCAGAAAGATGGAAAGGTGAGTCAACCTTGAGCTGGTCAGGATCGAACTCCTGGCTGTGGGCAGATTTAGCCTGCAATACTCATTCTAACCACTGTGCCACTGGTGCTTTGAATAAAAAAATTAATAGTTATTTCAGAAAGTATGGAGGAGGAAGAGGAGAAGGAGGAGGAGGAGGAAGAGGAAAGACCAGGGATGAGTTTGGGGAAGAATTGTGCCACTCTCTGAATGAATAAGATCCATATGAAAATTATTCAGTTAGGTGATGTGAATGGAGAAATGGAAATGAAATTAGGTAATATACAGTAGAATAAGCGGACCAATTTTAATAGTGAAGGCAATTACTGGGGTTTTTTAAAAGTTAATTTTAGAACTTCTACTAAGGGCACACATCTCTTCAGTTTGACCACATTTCAGTGATTATATCTCAGTTTAATAAACTGGGATATGAATAATACTCTGGCTCCCCATGTAACTCTTCACATGAAAGAAATCTTATATAATTCTATTAACGGTAGCTCTTTTTTTAGCCTAAATTGGAAATTGTTATTAACAGGTCCAGAGCAAGCCAGGTTGCCAGCAGTGGCTTTAAATCAAGGCCTCATTTCCAAACTCTCTTAATGAGCTTGTTTCCATGTCATCAGAAAACCAAAGATACCTGCTGACTCCCCAGTAGCTCTTCCCATGGGACTGTAGCTCCTCCCATGAGATGCTGGTTTGTTTAGTGCAGTGACTCAGCTTTTTCCAGAGTCTAGCGCAAGGAGGTATACTTAATTTGACCTTTTTTTGTTGAAGTTTGCACCCCATCCACCCATGCCAAGTGCAGGGATAAAATATTTGCATTGGACTTTGGTGTTTGTTTTTTTTTCATTTTGGGGTCTGCATATATATAATTAAAATGGATGACTTAAGTCTAGCAGAAGCTGAAAGAATCATTTCATCCCTTGACTTCAGTGAGGCAAAACATGGATTTTCCCCCCTAACTTCTTCTAAGAAGAATAAGGCATATTCACCCAGCAGATGTAACAAACCATGGATAAAGATATCCATATCTGATCACAGGAAAAAGCTGTTGTACTGAGGTAGTTTACAATCAGGTTCTTGTAATGGGTGAACAGACTCAGGATGACTTTGAGCATCAGATTTAACCATGGTAAATATCCTCAGCAAGACACATAAAAAACTAGCAAAATGTTTAATCTTGTTCCCCAGCCTTATTTTTCTCCCACCATTTCTTGAAAGATTTAAATTAGGCTTATGATGAAATAATAGCCTGAGGGGCACTTCATATCAGCTCTTTTTTGCCTCCAAAGGGAAATGAAATATTGTAAAGAACAGGTATCCTATTCATCAAGCAGAACTAAAAAGAAGACTCCCACTGAAGATCTTTTTATGTTTGCTTTTCTTTTTCAATTCCTGATAAAAGTTGCCTTAACTCAGCTAAGACCCAGATAAGAGGAATGTTGGAAATGAAGATTTCAAGGACATGCTGCGTGTGTGTGTGTGTGTGTGTGTGTGTGTGTGTGTGTGTGTGTGTTTGTGTATAATTCAAATCATAAAGGAGGTGTCTTAACTTTTACCAATATTTTCTTAAAGCAGCCTTATAGCAGCCCCTTTCTTATCCTTTAAAGCAGGGCTGTCAAACTTCTGACCCACGGGCCAGATGCATCACATGCTGGCCATGTCTACACCCAGTTTAGTGAAGGGGGAAAAAGTCCTGATACATCACGCGATGTCGCCATGATGATGTGAGTTTGACACCCCTGGTTTAAAGCCTCAAGGCTTTGAGTGGAGGACTGGAACACATCTGTTAGACTTCTAGAACGTTTTGACTCCGCAATAATGTTCTAATGGAGCCTTTATGTAGATGCCTCCATCATTCAGAGTAAGGAGAGTATAGCTTGCCGGACAGAAATGAACAACATGTTCACCTACTGTGTTTTTCCAAACTATGCAAAAAATGCACTTCAATGGCTAATTTATCTAAAGTTATGTCCCAGCCTCAAATTAACTGGGATTAAATGTAGACCACTTCAGCACAGAAAGCAGAATGGCTCTGTTGATGTGTAACATGTTGTTGTCATAACTCCAGCAAAAGAGGTCAACATTAAAGGAGACTGAAAGTTGGAAATAAGATAGCATCCAGAATAACTGAAATATTTGGCTTAGTGGTACAAAATAAAGCAAGAGATATGCCTCATAGAGCTCTGCCAAGAACATTTAATATTTATAACAAATACTTTTAATAACAAATATCTTGTCTGGTAAATATTGTTCCAATAATTTTAAAAAATATTTTATAATTGATGACACCAGATGTGCAACAACATCAATTTGACTATAAACTTCACAAGCAAAGATGGAGAAATTCTATTCAGACCGGTGTGGGTTTTAAATTTTTTTACTACAAATTCTGTGGGCTGGTTTGGTGGGAGTGGCGGGGGAAGGATATTGTAAAATCTCCTGTGAGAGGTGGTATTTGCCGGTTCTCTGAGCTACTCAAAATTTCTGCTACCGGTCTCCAGAACTGGTCAGAACCTGCTGAATACCACCTCTGATTCAGACAGTAAAAATCAGACAACAACCGAAAAGGTCTACAGTCTATTCAGACAGTAAAACCCCAAACCTGAAATAGCCTAGTATTCTATTCTCAACTGGCTAAACAGATGTAAACAGAATGCCTACAAGCAGGATTAGAGTGCAATTACACACTCTTGCCTATGTACTCTGCAGCAGGGATTTGAGGATTCATTAATTATGTAGAGCCACTGAGTTGGGAAAGTTTACACAATCATATCATAAAATATAGCCTTTATTTCATCCAAAAAGTGACCAGACAATTTAAAACATGACTCTTATCTGATTCTTCCATATGTGTTCTGTCTTCTAAAGGACAGCAACAACAGTTTGATTGCCAACCTTGAGAAAGCCTTTCTCTCTAAATGAAAAATGGAATAAAACACATGACCATGATATAAATAAAGCAAGGAATGTGGTTCAAACACCTAAACGACTGCCAAATCATGTTCAAACCATTTAAGCAATTTTTTCAAGCTTTAAAAGCTGTACAAGAAATTTAATAGAAAATATACTTAGCATGTATCAGATCAGTTACCCAGACATTTTCCACTAATTTCATAAACTTTGTTTTTACAACGCATCTCTTCTGCTACAGAATATGTACATGCAGAAAAGTGCTTGGTGCTGTAGTTAGTGTTCAGACATGCTTTGCCTCCCCAAACACTTTTCTTCTTCTAGGCCTAAGTTTGCAGCAGCTAGTATTCTTTAAATCAGTGGGCCCTAACCTTTCAGGCACCAGGGGCCAGTTTTGTAGAAAGAAGTTTTTCTGCAGATCGGAGGGGACATGGTTTTGTGTGTGCCTGCATTCCACGGATGGGGCTTCACTTGTTTGCGTGGCCCAATTGCTGCATGCTGCAGATTTTTTTCCAGTCCATGGACTGGACATGGACTTTTCCAGTCCATGGACTTGTATTTCTTACCTAGCCAAGTCTTCCAGATATCTGAGTTGTTCTTTCAGACTTGTTTGGTTTTTCTGTTCTGCAGGAAATTGGGTATTACCCATCTCAATAGTGCAGAAAAATTGTCTTGTGCATTTTTCCACCAATTCTCACAGAATTTTATGAGGTAAAAGTTTCAGGATGTGTATAAATGTCATGCCTTTCAATGAATAGTTATCTCTGGCTTCCCTGGCTTCTCACAATACCATTGTCATTCCAAGGGAAGACATCAGAAAGCAATTCCTTCTACAAAGCTTTTCTCATGATGTATTCTTCTTCCTAGCATAATCCCCCAAGTGCAGGGTTCGCTTTTTAGATCATTAAACACCACTTTGCATGGTCAGCTGCGACTCCAGGGCACAGGTCCATGGCTTGCATATCTTTGTTGGTGGTGTCTTGCCATCTCTGTTTTAGGTGCCTGTGAGGTCGCCAGTCATTGACTTCTAGTTGGTAGGCAGTCTTGGCAACAGTGGAAGGTGCTGCTCTCAGGACACGTCCATACCAGCAGAGCCGGTCTTATCTTCTCTATATTTGGTGCTACACAAAAATGTTGTCGAATGGTGTCATTTGTGATGTGGTCAAGAAGGGAAATGCCCAATATCCAATGGAGCATTTGCATTTCCATGAGACTATATTCCCGTGACACTATATCAGCCACTGCTAGTGGAAACTCCTGGGATAAGTCTTTGCCAAACTTCTCCTTCCCTTGGGAAAAAAAGTCCATCCAATTACATTGGCAGAAACATTTATTTATTTATTTGTCAATCACTTATAAAATAATAGGTATAACTATAAATATGAGGAAGAATACAGGAAACAGGTATGAATAAATGGGGACAATAGGACAAGGATGGTAGGCATGATGGTGCTTGATAGTACAGACCTCTTAGGAATGGGGTGAAGTCAATAGTGGTTAGTTTGAGGTTAAAGGTGTGGGGGTTAGAGGATGTAACAACAGAGTCAGGTAGTGCATTCCAGGCATTGACTGTCTGTTGCTGAAGTCGTACTTTCTGCAATCAAGTTTGAAACAGTATACATTGAGTTTGTATCTGTTGTGTGCTCTCGTATTGTTGTGGTTGAAGCTGAATATTGATAAACCTGGATTTACTTCAATAAAGTATTTGTTCAGAGAAGACTAGCCTCAGCTGATATGCCCAGCCCTGCTTTTGACTCCAACAGGATAACTATTAATGACTTATAGCAACTTCTCAAATTATACAGCCACATTTATACACATTGTGTTGAGCTAACCTGAATATTGACAGCTTTGTATCACCTCAGTGATAGTCAGGTGACATGAGAAGGGGTCACTAGGGGGGAAATGGCCTCCTATACATATGATCCAGGTACCTCTATGTGCTTCAGACTAAGTCTGTTAAGGAACTCAACATTTCTGTCAGTTCCTCCTGAGTTCCTCTCCATTCTGCAATCACTGTGCCAATTTCCTTGACTGTTTTGCATCTACTTTGGCCTCTGTTCAATATTTCCAGAACTAAGCAACAGGACCCATGGATGCCAGGTGTGCCTGGAACTTCTTTTGTTCTCTGGACTATGTTCAGCTGCTGTTTACACTTCAAGCCATTCAACCACATTTCCATGAAGTCAGCAGTGCAAAAAAAGCCACCAGGGAAACACAATACACTTTCTTGCAACCTGCAGGGCCACAGATGTGTCCAAGGTTGCTCTATCCTTTGCTTGGCCTAGAGCCTAATGGTTTGTTTTGTGAAGGAGGCAAAGCAGGTGGTGCCATGCCATCCCTTTGTTCCAGTACTTTCGAGAATAATCTCTGTACCAATATTGCAAAGCCTGTAAATGAGAAAGTCTTCAATGTCTTCTTCCAATTGAACAGCTGGACAAACATTAGGCATAACTGCATGGTGAGGTCAGCACAGCCATAGCAAACAAAAAGCATATACAAAGAGTATATGCTGTCAGTGTGACCACTTTAATTAACAAGCCTGTCCAAGCCAGTTAATTATAAATAAGACAAAAAAGGAACTTCTCAGGCCCAAATCCCTTCTTGAAATCTGAGGAAATGTCTGCAGTAAATAATAATGGCTGAGGAGCTAGGATATATTGCCTTTTACTTGGTTTTAGTGTTTTACATGAAATATGGTTTGTAAACCATATTTATGACTTAGCTAATTATTTGACTTAATAAATTGTGATATATTCAATAAGTGATAACTAGCCCATCTGAAACGATGCATCACTTATCTTTGAATCTATTGGCAATGAACCCACTATATACAGTAATTGAGAAATATATACTTGCATTAATTATTGGGTGGTGCCCGATTATTCCTGAAACCCTGTACATATTTCAACATGGATTTCCAAATTCTCCTTTACATAATCCTTAAAGTGATTTTATTACAGAAAAAACAAGATACATAAGTCAATCATTCTTCAATCATATATTATGTAAATAGAAATTTCATCTGCTTCCTTATGAGAAAGGAAGTACACTGAGAAAGTTGTACATACAGCCTGATAGGATTTAATTTACTAGGACTAAAGTTTAAAAATGTTTTCTGATGAAATGTTCTCTGATTTCTAATGTATCTTAATTCTGTGTCATGGCTGACTTGAAGGGGCATGACGAAACTGGGCATAATTGCCTCATAGCAAATGGGACAATTCGTTCAGTCTTTTTGGATTATCCCAGTTGCCCCTAACCTTGGAATTGGCTAGGAATTATGGAAGTCCAACAGAACTAAGTCAATTGGTTGGGGGAAAGTTCAGCTCTAACAGATTCTCTTTCCCTGATCCTTTTAAAAGGAACCCTGGGGAACCGAGGATGGGATCGTCTACATGCCAGGCAGGTGTTTTGTCACTAAGTTATAAAGCCTCCCTCCACCACACCATTTCATTCCAACAACAGCACTGGCTGAAAATGTAGCATTCTTTTTTGAGAAACGACTCAATATAAATCACCTAATGTAAACAAGGTGGGTGGAGAGAAAGGGCCTCTCCTCTCCTTTTCTCATCTTACAGTTTGAGCATGTTCCCTTGTGCTCAGCCTGGGCCTTTTGCTTCCTTTCCCCTCCTGGAATGCAGCTGGCACAAGCCGGTGCCTTTAGAGCCACCGCACAAAAAAGAAACAACTCCAGCCAACAGCCGGGAAAGACAACCCTCGCTCAGTGAGGATAAATCATCTCCCCTCCCTCTGACTGAGGACACCAGGCTCAGTTTAGCAAAGCACTGTTAAGGCAAGCCTGACCGGCTGCCAAGAAGGACAGCCCGCAAACAGAAAACAGCCCGGGGCTGTTTCTATCCAGGGAGTGAGAAGTAAACAAAACCTAAGGCAAAGGGCAGTCTGCAACTGGGTGGCTTGCTGGAATTGTTGATCTTTGTAGATACAATGGGGCGTTGTTGCTTCTGCTTGCTTGCTTCCCCTTTTTTCAAAAGAGCTGGTTACATAACCTGTTGTGCAGATAATTCATTCTATAGCCTCTTGACTGGGCCCCAGAGCCTCTCCCTTGAGGTCACAAAGAAAGAACATTTTGCCGCTGTCAACAGCTGGAATTCTTAGAAGTGGAGGAGGGGGAGACAAAAAGATCGCACAAGGACTGGGAACAAGACAAGCAACAACATTAAAAAGTAATAATAATAAAAGGAGCTAGTTCTTAAAAGTTACAGTGCGGAGGAGATGGGGGGAAGGAAACATAAAAGGACCCTTGGGGGGCTTCGAGGGCAATTGTTGCCAACCATGAATTTATCCATTTTTTCTTCTCAAGAGAAGGACTCCAGGACTGCTGTGACTTGCTGACTAAGCATATACCATTTGTTATTTCCTTCCCTAAACGAATTCTTCTTTCCCCTGATGTTTTGCTTCTCTCTCTCTCTCTTTTTCTCTTTCCTCCCTCCCCTCTTACCTTGTTATTCTTAAAACAGAGATGGTAATGTCAGGGCTGAAAGGAAGAGTTCTTCCCTTCTGAATGTACAATTCAGGAGAAAAGAGAGACCTTTTCCCTTCAAAGGCAATGCTGGTTAATACTCAAAGTCGCAATTCCGGTAGTCCTTGACTTACAACCTTACATCTTACTACTTACAAGTTACAACTGAGCCCAAAATTTGCATTGCTAAGCTAGAAAGTCGTTGAGTGAGTTTTGCCCCAATTTACACTCTTTCTTGCAACAATTGTTAAGTGAATCACTGCAGTTGTTCAGTAAGTAATACAGTTGTTAAGCAATTTTGGCTTCTCTGTTGACTTTTCTTGTCAGAAGGTTGCAAAAGGGATCACATGACCCTGGGACACTGCAACCGTCATAAATACTTGCCAGTTGCCAAGTGTCCAAAATTTTGATCACATGACCAAAGAGATGCTGCAACAGTCATAACTGTGAAAAGTGTCATAAGTCACTGTTTTTGATGCCATCGAACAGTTATTAAACAAATGCTTGAAACTTGAGGACTACCTCTATATCAAGGGTATCAAACTCAATTTCATTGCGGGCTGCATAAGGGTGTGGTTGACCTTGTGGGGCTGGGCATACATAGCCAACTAGATGGGTATGGCCAACTGGGTGGGTGTAGCCAGCTTGACATCACTCCCCAAACTGCTGGCATGATTCCTCTTCACATTGGGTAGACCGGGCCAAAGCTACGTTGGCCTGATCTTTCATCTTTGCACTGGATAGACCGGGCTGTAGCTACACTGGCTTGATCTTTCTTCATGCTGGATAGATCAGGCTGGATCCAACCATATCATGGGCCAAATCTGACCTGCTGGCCTTGAGTTTGACACCCCTGATATATATTGAAATATTAAGAGCAATGCCAGCTGGGGAATTCTTGGGAGTTGGAGTCTACACCACGTAAAGTTGCCAAGGGTGAGAAACACTGCTCTACATAATTCCCTTAATTGCTAATCATGACTTCCCTTCAAGATAATGAACAGCAGAATCTAAAACATTTTACACACCTTGAAACCATTGTTGGATGTATTGCAATAAAGTGGGAAATGTTGATTAACCTTCAGCTAACATTGACTTTCAAATATCATAGTGCCTCTTCAATGACATCTAAGTACAGCATAGATGCCATATCCTTTTTCTATGGTATTCCCATGTCTTTTCCCCAGCCTATGAATGAGATACATTTAAACAATCTTAACAGCATTAATGTTAAAACTTCATTTCCCTTTACATCAATAGCATGCAGCAGCACTTACAAAGGATGTACACTAGTTGGTCTCTGCTTGCCATGATTACTGAAAGCAAGTAAAAATGACCAAAATTGGATCGAATCAGAGTGTGGCTTATTGGACATTTTGGTTCACATAAAGGCATGATTACTCCTCTTTAGACCCTGTTGCTATTTGGATCTCCTTTCTCTAAAGAAATAGATAAAAGTATCACTGTGCAGCTTGTCCATCAAAACTGTAGCACTGGAACTGTTCTAGTAGTACTGCAAGTACATCAACCCTGTTATCCTTATCAATCTAGCAAAAGTTTGAAATAATATAAGAATGAAATGATGGGATTAATTATTCTCCCTGACTGTCCCCAAAACATAGCATAAAGGAATGTAGATAGCAGCATATAAAGAAAAAAAGGAAGGAAGGAAGGAAGGAAGGAAGGAAGGAAGGAAGGAAGGAAGGAAGGAAGGAAGGAAGGAAGGAAAATTCTAAAAACAAATACTATTTGTGACTGAACTCCCTACTTGACTCTAACATCCTCCTCTTCCTCCTCCTCTCCTTTTCTTCCTCCTCCTCCTCTCCTCCTTCTCCTCATTTTATATCAGGATGGAGGCAGACAGCAAAAAAAATGGCTTAGATGTGATAGAAAAATCCTGATGTATTCCTGTTCCAATTCTCCCACAATGCTGTGATGGATGTGGATGTTTCCCACTATCACCACTGGTGATGTGCAGAAGAAAACAGGCAGCAGAGCAAGGGGGCAACAAACAATCTTATTGCTTATTACATGCTGCACACATTAAAAAAAAAAACTTCAGTCAAAACAGATAGAGGATAGTGATCAGCAATGTGGGCAGCAAATTTCATGCCGGCATTATTTTTTGCCAACTCAACATTAGGTGGTTAGTACTTAACTCAGCAAAAGATCCTTATTCATGGGCTAGTGATGAGTTAAAAGTAATGCCATGGGGTCAAGGGGGCATAATATGTGCTCTAGGGATACAGTTGTCTGAGATTATGTGGAAATACTGCAAGCACTTTCACATTCTTCCTGGAGATAGTTTGAATGGTTGACTTCAGGTCATAACCTTGCAAAACATGGAGAAAAACTCTTTCCACATTTTCCACACCCTGTATGATTTTATATATCTCTCTTATCTCTCTGCTATCCTCTGCTTATAAAGGGGAGATAGTTAAGTCTAGTAGAGGTGCTTAGGATTGGTTTATGGTTCAGAAAATGTTGATGTTGATTTCTTTGTTTTGGTTTGTTCTTCTGTTGCCAACAAGATCACAAAGAAAGAATTGCAATGTGAGCCCATACAGAAATTAATCCCATTAGATTCTATAGGACAAACTGGCATTTTAAATAAAAAATTAATCTATTGTGGCACAAGCTTCCAAAGGCAAGGTGTGTTTATACTATAGGAGATTGAGCAGCACTTTTAAGAGCAGTATATCTGTTTTAAAAATAAAAGTAATAAATGTACCTAGTAAGTTCTGGAATATACTATAGATATACTGATCATATTTTCTGTGGGAAAATAAAGGATGAATTTTAAAAAGGTTTTTACGGATACATAATTTTAATTTTTTAAGTTTATCACTTTTTTTTATAAAAGAAAATTCAAGAGCAAAACCAAGAAAAATGGTAAACATGCATATTCTAATAAAATAAAATAAAATTGTATATGTAAATCTGTTTTAAAAAGACAATTCAGTGTTTATACTTTTCACATGAATGTGAAAGTTTGTGCATTAAGTTGTCCCATTTATACAATAAAAGCTAAATGACCAAATAAAGGACAAAAATAAATTTTTGAAAAGTAAATAAATCTAAAGGACAGCTTTCTGAAATGAAGGATTACCTTTATAATAAATGATATAAAGTCCAGTTCTTTCCTGTATAAGGTATTGCTTCTGTCACTCAGCTCACAGTGTATCGTGATATCCCAGGAGAATGGCACTTTGAGGTTGAGTTAATAAAAAGGCAACAAAAGCCTGTCAGGTACTGTCTATTAGAAATACTGATACAATTGATTAAGGGCTCAAATCTGAAGTTCAGGGACTTGTAGGTAGTAAACCTTGAGGACAGTTCATTCTGTTGTAGCTCAGATTAAAATCCCATTTGATTTCACCCCATCTAACCAATGATTTAACTCCTCTAATACTCTAATCTTTGTTTTAAATTTCATTTATTAGTCACAGCAGAATTGGGAGACAGGAGTAATTACAGGAGTAATGTCTTTGGATGCAAAAGGGAACCAGATCTCTACTCTCTTCCTTTTTCTGGCACTAGCATAAAATGTTCCAAAGCCTTTCAGAAATGGTGCTTTCCAAATTTCAGGTAGCTGGTTTCAGTGAAGACTTCACTCTCTTCTATCAAATATTGACATCTCTGTCAGTCCTTCTCTCTTCTCTTTCTCCTTTAGTAGTTGCTTCAGCATACAGAAAAGTATGTGCCTAGTTGCCCAAGAACATAAAAGTACTCTAAAAAATATGCCTCTAGTTATCTATTGCCCTATAAGAATAACACTCTCTCCCAGCCAAAGTGTTCTTCCCAGTTTTTGCAAGGGGTTCTTCTCTGACCACCAGATAACTTAAGGGGCTAGTCACTGGTTCAAAAATTAAACTAAACACAAAAATAATGATCCCAGACTTTGCTTACTGTTCTAAGGGTTTTCTTATGATATCTCCTGGGCCCCAAGAGGGTAATTTTAAGGTTTTGCCCTCATAGCTCACAAGACCTGACATTCCACTTCAAAAACTTTCACTGCAGGAGTATAAATTATACATCATCATAAGAGAGAGATGGGGTAACTAATTGGAGGGTGCTGAAGAAGATTGTATAAACACAGGCCCATAGAGGTAGTATTTTTATCCTTCAAATAATACATAAAATTATTTTTACTGTGCTAGAGCTAAAAAAAAAGTCAAACATTTTTTTTGATGTTCTATTTTTCCCTGTGTGTTTCACACACACACACACACACACACACACACACACACACACACACTCAACTGGTACTAAGAAGCTAAGACAGACAAAGGTTCTATCACTGTAGCATCCTTCAGAATGCCAGGCTGACCATAAACATTGCAAGGAGTCTAAGAGAGGATCCGTGATGGTTTTCAGGTGGGCCAGCACTAGCCTTTCAAAAGCCTTCATAACTACAGATGTTAGAGCAACTAGTCTGAAGTCATTCAGTTCCTTGATTAAAGGGTTCTTTGGCACTGGAATGATAGTAGAGCGTTTGAAGCAAGAAGGAACATAGCACATCTCTAGTGATTTATGCAGGTGAAGATAGGGGCCAGTTGGTCAGCACAAGCTTTTAAGCAAGAAGGAGTTATCTTGTCTGGGCCTGGTGCTTCTCCTGGCTTTTGTCTATGAAATAGACTTTGCACATCATTCTCTGTAATCGCTAGAGATGGTAGGCCCAATGGGATGGGATAGGTTGTAGGAGGCTTGGCTGTTGTTAGTGTGTCTGAGATGGGGACTGTGGAGATGGGTGGCAGTAGTTTTCTCTCAAACCTACAGTAAAACACATTCAGGTCATCTGCCAGTTGTTGATTTTCTTAAGCTTGGGAAGGAAGTTTGCTGTAACCAGTGATATTTTTAAGAGTTTTCCACATGTTTGCTGGTTTATTTGTTGAGAACTGATTCCTTAGCTTTTTCAGAATAGCTTCTTTTTGCTGCTCTCTGAAATCTCCCTTGTTAATATTTCTGGCCTGGATTGTACAACCATTCTGTCACCTTTTCTGTAGGCTTCCTCTTTGAACAACGTAGCTGCTTAAGTTTTAGCTGTGAACCAAGGTTCATTGTCTCTGTATATTCTCATGGTTTCTGGTCAGCAACATAGGTCTTCACAAAAACTGACATATGATATTACAGTATCTGTGAGTTTCATGCCAAGTCTGACAAAGCAAGGGTCCTCTTTGTAGACTTCAGCTTAGCATTCAATACCATCATTCCAGATATTCTTCTAACTAAACTTCTCTTATTTCTATATACCAATGACTGCATCTCAAAAGATCCCCTCTGTAAAGTACTGAGTTTTGCAGATGATACAACAGTGATTGGTCTCATTCAATACAATGATGAATCTGCATAGAGACGGGAAGTTGAACAACTAGACTTGTGGTACAACCAGAACAATCTTGAAACTAAATAAACTCAAAACCATAGAAAATGGTGGTTGATTTTAGGAGAAATTGTCTGATACAACCACCTCTTACAATACTATGAAGTCTCTTGTTGCAGAACACAAACCAGACAGTTATAGAGGTGCAGATGAAAGATTCAATATTCCTCCGTAGAACTGAATCAAGCAGCTCTTTGAGTTAGTTTGAGTTTCTTCACCAACTTTCTGAGTTGGTGCAGAAAGAATAATCTTTGTTGGTGTTTTTTTAATCGACATTTTTGATGTTAGATTGCCTATTTTAAGTTCTTGAGATATAATAAAACCTAGAAACTTGAAGGTCTCTACTGTTTGATACTGTGTTTTTTCTTTATGTACACTGGAGAGCATATGCACCAAAGACAAATCCCTTGGTGTGTACATCAGAATTCTATTCTAAAAATGTCCCAAGAGCTTTATAAAATGTTCTTTGCACAAGTACTTTGAAAGGCTGAGGCTAGGAGGAAGAGGAGAACGCAATTCGCAATTCCTTGTTTGCAAAAAATAAAGTAGGAGCAGCTGAGGGGCAGTGTGCTAGAAGCAGAACATGTGACACAACAGCATCCCCTAAATCAGAAATATTTAGTGAATAGAAAGATTTAATAAACTTTAGATGAAAAATAAGAGACTCAGCCAAGTTTAACCCAGCAATATTCATAGAATGACATCAGTTCTCTTGAGAAACTGCATGCAGAAGATACACATCTCCCTTCAAATTATGGCATGTTCTTCAGGCTACCACAGACATAATTCCCATCAGAGAGTGGGATTCATCTCTGTGCTGCAAGCAAGTTAACCCAATCCTTCTGCATGTCTGCTTTTACTTTAGAAAACATAATTGGGCAAACTGATCCAACATTTGCTGCCATAGTAACAGAAATATAATACATATTATTTGGCCAGTTTGTTTTTACTTAGCTTTTGTTTGTTTGTTTGTTCATTTAGCATATTTTTATAGCCTCCTTTCTCATGAAAATGTGACTCTGGGATCTCCAAGGTTGATGGAAAAATATGTTTTAATGACTTTCCAGAAGACTAACAAAAGCAAAACTCACCTCACCTCAGGAAGCATGTTGTTTCAGTAGGTGGAGGTCACAGCAGAAAAGGCATCTGCCAGATGGAGCTTCTTTGGAGATGAGACCCACAGCATACTCCTCTTACTGGGCTTGTGTAGAATGGGTAGATGCAATTGGAGAAAAGTGATTGCTCAAATGATTTGGTCCCTTACTATGTAGGGCTTCAAAGATCAAACCAGTATCTTGAATTGCTCCTTAAAGCAAACTGGCACCCAATTAGAACAGAACTGTAATATATGCTCTCCTTAACTGTAATGTGTGCTCTCCATAACTGTCCACTCTATCACACTCTGCACCAAGTGAAGTTTCAGGTAACTTTTTAAGGGTAGCCTTTTGTAGACATCATCATAGTTATCCATTCTGATGTGACCAAGGTGCAAGTGACTTTGAGTAGAGCCTCATTGTTGAAGAAAGGTCACAAGTGGTGCACAATACAAAGCTGTCCTATAGATATTGTCCTATCCCACAATACTTGCTCTCCTAGTCAGAACTGCCATCTCCTCCTCTAGCAACAATTGTGAGTTTAGAAGATCCCCATATTGTGCACTGGGTCTGTCTGGATTAATATCATCCTATCCAGTAGCAAAGTTCTGTGAATCAAAAGGCCCCCAAACCCAGAGCCACACCATCCTGGATGTCAGAGTCTTTTCAGTTCTGTTGAAACCTGTTATTCCCCATCCAGGTACTGGGTCAAGACATTGTTGCATCATTTAGTTCACCAGGGGTAGAGATATACAATTGAGTATCATCAGCATACTGATCATACCTCATCCTATGGTGATGAATGGTTTCACCCAGATATTAAATAGGAGTGGAGAGAACCGAGCCCTGCAGACTTCAAAAAACAAGAATCAAGAGCAGAACTTTTCACTCTCAGTTAACAGCGACTGGTAGTGACCCCGAAGAAAGGAAGTGAACCAGTGCAATACTTACTCCCTGCCCATAGTACCAAGTCAGAAGGATATCATGGTCAATGGTATCAAAGACTAATGAGAGGCCAAGGAGAGGCAACAACAGACACAGTATCCCTGTCCTGCCAGAGTTGCATCCCATGCCCAGGCTTGAATTCTAACTAGTCCAGACTTCTTCTAGGTCCTGCTGAAGCTGCTCCAGAGTCACCTTCTCTATAACTTTCTCTAAAAAGGAGGGAGGTTTGACAACTGGATGAAAGTTGTCCAATATGGTGGGATCCAGTGATGGCTTATTGAGGATGGGACAAAACAATGCCTCTTTAAAAGGTGATGGAACAACTCTTAAGAAAGAATTACCCTCTGCTAGGATCCAACCACATGACACCTCCCAGGCAGCCTTAACTAGCCAGGAGGGGGCATGGATCTCAGCAGGTGACTGAGCTCAGTCATAAGAGCCTGTCCACTTCAACAAGGCCAACAAGATCAAACTGCTCCCAGATAATTGAGAAATACTGTACCTCAGTCATATCCCCTGCACTTCCACCAAATGTGGCATCCAACTCGGAATGAATTTGAGTGGTTTTTGTCTGATAGATGTTCTGCAAATTCTTCCAATGGCCTTGTAGGCAAACCTCTGAGTCCCCCTTCCTGAGGAGGGCTTGGATCACCATAAACAAGTCTGCCAGTTGGCTGGCTTTAGACACAACAAGGGCAGAGAATGACAGCCCTCAATGACACAAGATAGGACTTAATAGCAGCTCTCATTTGTGTTTGATCCCCTCAATGGTGTTCCAGACATCTCTCCTCCCTTTTCTTCTCTCTCAACTCTTCTGTAAACCATAGAGATGCATTTCACAAGAAGGGAGATGTTGCATGGGCACATTCTCCTATGAGCTGTTCAGAGCATCCAGTAGTGGGAGGTGCTTCAGTCTCCGCATTCACAGGCTGAGCTTGATT
>BHFT01021710.1:0-29808 GCA_004320025.1 Laticauda laticaudata
CGACTGGATGCTCTTCACAGCTCAAAGAGAACGGGTGTGTCAGGTAAGTACCAACGCCCTATCCAATCCAAAGCCTCATTCCAAGTGATGATCAAGACTTTATTTGGATAATGCAGCCATTAGGAATAACCAGAGGTGGGATTATACCAGTTTAGACCGGTTCGGGCAAACAGGTAGTTCCGGAGATAGTTTGGCCCCACCCACCCACCCCTGCCCTTTTCCTGTGCTTTATTTCCTTGGTTTGCTGTGCATCAGCTGTTTTATTCACGGGGCTGCAGCAGAAGGTAAATATTATAGCTAAAAATTGACTTTTCTAAATGCTGTGTCCGGATGAAGCACGGCTCACCAAACCGGTTGTTACACCGGTTGAATTTCACCACTGGGAATAACCCCCAGTTCTCCCTGGACCCTATCATAGTTCATCAGATAGTGGGATCAATCCTCCCTGAGACACAGACAGTGCCAGAGTGGTTACTACTAGGGTATGATCTAACCATTATAAGGTAGACATCAAGGGCTCCCCCAATTCCAAATTGTATTGTCACAGTTCTGACAACAGGACTCTTGCATCATATATGCTTAAAACATTCTTAAGGTTTTTGTGACTTTGCACTACAAGTATAAACAAGAAGAATACCAACAAATACCAACAAAACTTTGTTGTAAAGTGGAGTCAAATTACAATCTTCTAAATGTCATTGAATTACCACTGTAATCAGCCTTAGACAGCATGGACAATAGTGGGAGATCTCTCAACTCCAACAAGTTGAGCAACATTTAGAAGGCCATAGGTTCACGATTCCTAGATTACAGAAGGTGGCATTCAGATCCTTTGCAGATTGCAAAAAGATTATCACTTTTTATTTGTCATCTTCATGAACTGCAGCATCAGTTAGTGACCTACAATCACTAACTGGTGCTGCAATATTTGGGTGTAATCTTTTGAAGTGAATGTATACAAAGTCAGGACCATAAACATTAGGACTACTTATACTAGGATCCAAATCGTTTTGCTTGTTCTCACATCTCACTGACAACACTTATAAAGCCTACCCTTTATATGTCAATAAAAGTTACTTTTAATTGTTTAGTCTACGAATGACTCTAGCGTACATCAACAGCTCTTGGGGATAAGGGGAATCCATAAATGGTTAATCATTAATGCAGGAATTGCTGAAGATTTCTATGCCAAACATTTGGAAAAGCCACCTTTACTCCAACATAAGTTTTTTTAAAAAGTGAATTTGTGCTGCCTAGTGACAGTGAAATTCTTGCCTAATGTTGATCAATATTTTATCAATGTATGCTTTTATTCTGTAAAGTGTATTTTTCATCATTCTGATGCCCTTCTAGGAAGCTGGGGTTGTAACTTCTAGAATGCTTAGTTTTCCTTTTGTGGGTTACAAATAGACATTCGTGGAGCTACAGTCCAAGAAAATTAAATTGAGGAAGACTGGTCCAATGTGAACCTAGTCAGGAAAGCAACAGAATCCAGTGAAAGGTCAAGCAGGGATCACTTGTCTTAATGTGATCCCCATATCCATCTGCAAGTTTCCATCCATAATTTAATTTTCATACTTTTATCCCAAGAGAACTTTAGAAATGGCTCTATGCTGGAGTTAGGAATTCTATAGTCCCAGGGAACTCTTAACATCCCTGAAATAAAATCATATGGAGCAACTATGCTGTTGCCTACAAAACCAAACTGACTTCAGTGCAGGGATGCACTTCAAAAAAATTTAACAACCAGTTTTCTACCCAGTTGCTGGGTGGGCGTGGTCATGGTGGATGTGGTCTAGTTGGGCTCCTGCACAATGGTGGGGGCAATGGGGGGATTCAAATCTTTTTACTACCGGTTCTGTGGGCGTGGCTTGATGGATGTGGCAGGGGAAGTAAAATCTCCAGTCAGAGGTGGCATTTGCCGGTTCTCCAAACTACTCAAAATTTCTGCTACCAGTTCTGCAGAACTGGTCAGAACCTGCTGAATACCACCTCTNAGGCATTCTACAAGCCTCCAAGAGGGCAAAAATGGTCTCCTCGGGCTCCAGAGGCTCTATGGAGGCCAGAAATGGGCCCATTTCTGGCCTCCATAGAGCCTCTGGAGCCTCTGAGAGACCTGTTTTTCACCCTCCCTGAGCCTCCCTGTGGACCCTGCACTTACCTGGGATCCAAAGCAGGCTGCACGGGGACTTCTGGGAGGGGCAGGGTGGGATAAGTGGGGCCAGCCAGGAGTGGCATTTGTCAGTTCACCAAACCAGCCATAAAATTAACAACCGGTTCGCCTGAATTGGGCGAACCAATGGCAGCCCACCCCTGCTTCAGTGTAATATTTACAATGTGAATATTTGGAAATCATGAGTGCTAATTTTTCTACTTTCTCGTAAATATTATCATTACTCATCACTGAATGGATAGTTCCTTGTTTGTTCCCTGAAAATATACACTATTTTTGACATCAAAAAATGTTGAATATGAAGTGTAGGATCACATTTTACATCCCACCTGTCTAAACAACTTTTTACGTTTTGGGCTTCTGCATATTATACTTACTGATTATTATCTTTATTGAGACACTTTTATTTCTGTGCTTACAAGCATTAAAATAGGCAGAAAGAAACCCATGATTTCATAAAATGAAGTTTCCAAAGGAGCAGTTATATATGATGACTGCAACAAAAACAAAGCCTCATGATCCATTAAAATGAAGTTTATTATGGTTGAAGCTTTTGTGGACTATATCCATCAGACGCACCCTAAATGCAGCCATTATTGCCATTACTCAGGGCATAAATCAAATACAAAACGTACTCCCACTCTACTCCCTAGAAAAGTCTAATGCTTTTCATGAGTATTATTGATTGTTTGCTTGTTTTAATCTTCTTCCTTTTGACTCTGCATACTTCTAGATGCTTGATTTATATTTGTATCCAAATAGCAGCTGTCCAGAACAAACTTTAAGCATAAGAGATAGTTACTAATCAGAAGGGTGTATTTACTTTTCACTTATTTTTATGATTATATACTATGTAAAGTATTTTGGAAATTCGGTCTTAGAAGCAGAATACCAATGCATTTTTTTTCATTCTTTCTTTAAAAAAAAAAAAATCACTTATGCATTTAGTTTGAAGTTACTAGTATGAGCCAGAAATGGCAGGCTAATTCTTAGGTCCATTGATTGATTAATTGTTGTGTATTTATATGTGTTTTTTTTAAATCTTATTATAAATTTGCAAGCCAGTCTAATACCTCAGCTGTATACATTTTGATTTTTTGATTTTCAAATCAAAAAATCCCTGGGATATATATTTTGCAATAATTCTCAAAACTTACTCTATTCCTTGGCTGGCCTTTGGCACAAAAAGTCTAGAATGATCGATGAAGTGAAGCATAATAAGTCTGGTTAAAACCCTCAGGTCATAGTAGCTTACCACATTTTCATTAATGAAGGCCCAGGAATCTTCTTCTATGGTAAGTTTGCAATTTTACGAGAACAGCCTGCTTAGACATGGTAATAGCTTTCCTGAGATAGTTCCTCAGAAATGTAATGATACCACCAACCCAGAGACAATGATGGACAGAGGTCCACTTAGTCTCAAATATGACATCAGACCAAAGGAAAATAAAGACTAGCTCATCAGTTTGCTCCCAGACATAGCAAAACAGATTACCAAAACAGCAAAGCCTACATCAAACATTATGAAGTAAACAAAAACTATAATTCTAGAAATGGCAACCTGACAAATCAGTTTGAAGGATATTTTCAGAATCTGGCCAACAAACCATTGTTGGAAGAAAATATCCTAAGACATGTTCAAATCATCTTGTTTTAGAAGTCTATATGATTCTTTATTTTCTGGCCGCTTGCATTTTCAAGTGAAAGTGCTAGCATTCTCTTCTCCCTCCCCCTTTTCAGGAACATTTCTTTCCTTCTGACTTTAAACAAACATAGTATAACATTCAAAAACACAATTCTATTCTAAGATCATGTATTATCATACAATATGCAAGGATATTATGATTAGAAGGTGTGAGATTAAATTCCCTAAATTATAATGTGACATTTCCTTTCTGGCCTGATTTTTGATACACCATATAAAGAATAACCTTCACAGCCCCATGGTTGGTATGCTTATTTCTCAATCTCGGGGACTCTATCAGAGGCTGGGAGTTTGAGGATTCTGTGCAGTGTCTTAGATTTCCTAGCATTTACTTTTCTAGACATAGTTCTGATGTTGATCCTGGGATCTGTTGGAGTCACTTTCCCAGGTGCTTCTACCACTAATGGAATCCCATTGGCCTCTACATTCCACATCTTCTCCAGTTCCTCCTTTAGGCCCTGGAACTTCTCCAACTTCTCATACTCCTTCTGGATGTTGCTGTCACTTGACACCAGTACATCTATCACAACTGCTAACTTCTGATCCTAATCCTCTACCACAATGTCTGGTTGATTAACCAGTATCTGCCTGTCTGGTTCTGGATCTTAGCTTGTTATTCACCACAACTTTCTGTTGAATCTTCCATCTGGACTTGGAAAGATCTAGCCCAGGGATCTCCAAACTTGGCAACTTTGAGACTTGTGGACTTCAACTCCCAGAATTCCCCAGCCAGCAAGTCTTAAAGTTGCCAAGTTTGGAGACCTCTGATCTAGCCCATGCACTGTGGAGATATTCTTGCACACAATACCAGTCATTTGATTGTGCCATTCAGTGTATGCTATTCCTGCTTGCATCTTAAACCCTGACACTGACTGTCTCTGAAGCCTCTATGCATAGTCAGTACCTCTGGTAATGTCTGCTGTGGTACAGCCCTGTTTCTATAGATCTGATCCTTAGTATTCCTGTGTTGTTATGATCAGTGCCTCAGTGCTACCTTTTAGCCCAGCCCTTTCTACCTACTGGTAGGATTTCCCAGTGTCTGCTAATTTATCTATCAGTCAATGGTATAATCCAGTGGTGCTATTCTATCAGTTCGGCCTGGTTCTGGCGTACTGGTAGTGCCAAAGATCAGCAGAGACCAAACTGGTTCTCTCTGACAAGCTGGCCACACTTCTCCAGTGTGCATGACATCCCAGAATGTGTACATTCTCACTGTAAACCATTGTCAGATGGCTCAGTGAATTCATATCTCGTTCACTGTTTACATACAGCATGATGTCATCCATGTAGAACAGTTCCACTTTTGAACTTGAATCCATAGCCAATCCTTCACAATATCCTTGTGATTACCTGGTTGAGGGGGTTCATATATGCATGTGTACACACACATCTTGTGCTACCTCATTATTTGGTGGACGGTAAGTGGAAATGAGGACAGAATGCCAGGAGTATATGCTCCCAGCAGGGCCATAATTTAATTTTTTAGGTGCTGCCTAATTCCAGATGATTTCAGGCAGCTCAAAATGTAAAATACGGTACAAATAATAAAAAAGAACAAGAGCAAGATGGCAGTCTAGCCAAGCACACACACACATACACACACACACACTCCCAAAACAGGCTTCATCCACCCTATTCCAAGGCCTGAAAGAACAGCCAGATTTTTAAGGCCTTCTCAAATGCCAGGAGGATGGGAGCCACATTAATTTCAACGGAAACCTCATTCAGGAGGGCAGGTGCCATGACAGAAAAAACTTGTTTCCCCAGGTCACAAAATATAACACTGTCTAATCAAGGGACTTAAAGCATACTAGCCTTTTCAGATACTGTGGAAGATAAGCAGTCCCTCAAATAACCAGGCCCTGTGCCACGTAAGGCTTTATAGATCACAACCATCACATTGAATTGCACCCAAAAGCAAACTGGCAACTGGTGCTCCTTGCAAAAATATATCACTGTTGCATACCCATCACTGCCCACCAAGCAACAGAAGGAAAAACAGTAAAGGTTCTAATCAAGCAATGCCAGAAAATGTGGATTATGGCACTGTGGCCATCAGATTGGAAGAGGCGAATCAACATGCCAATAATAACAAAAAAGACCAACTATCATACAATGTGCCTCATTTTATATGCTTGCAAAATAATGCAGATTAGGCAGACTTACATGGAAAGGGGGATGCCAAATGTTCAAGCTGGCTTTGATGAAGGCCAAGGAAGATGAGGTATTATTGCTGAAGCATTCTGGATAATTGAGAAAGCCATCAAAAAGTAAATATGTATTTTATTGAGTATAGAAAGACCTTCTATTGTGTTGACAATATCAAGCAATGGAGTATGCTTATAAAAATGGAAGTTTCAGAACATCTCACTGTCCTCTTGTAAAATCCACACAAGTTAGGAAACTACAGTGCAGCCAGAACATGCCATAACAGATTGGTTCCAGGGTGGGCAAAAGTTATATACTTGTTTATTCAAACTGTATACTAAATATATATTAAATGAAGCTGGACTGGAAGAAGATGAGAATGGTTGTAAAACAGGAGGAAGAAATATTGTATTAGTAGGCAACTATATTGATGACAGTACTCTTACACATTAGCTGAAAATGATCTGCAAACTCTAGGAATGAACGTCAAGCAGCATAGTGAAAAATATAGAGCTAAAATGAAATATAAAGAAACCCAAACTAATCAATTTCAACAGGTAGAGTGGCAAACCTTGGAATTGATCATGAAGATATTGAAGTGATGGATAGTTTCTGCTCTTTAGGATCAAATATCAATAATAAAGGAACCAGTAGTTAGGGAATATACTACTTAGTTTGAAAAAGCAAAATGGAAAGACTATTACTGCTTTTGAACTTTGTTTTGGAGAAATTTCCTGAGCATACCATGGAAAGCTGAGAAATCAAATAAATGGATCATTGAACAAATCAATCCACAGTTTTCATATGGGATGCAAATGACCAGACTCAGACTTATCATGCACATGGCACATTATGTGAAGTCCTAGCTCTTTGGAGAAGGCTATGATGCTATGAAAAGTGGAATGAAAGAGGAGAGGATAACTAGCAGCAAGGTCAGTGAACTCAACTACAGTGCTGATGAATGTTACACTGGAAGACTTGAGGGATTAGATTGGAAAAAGACCCTCTGGGAGAAAATCTATCTGTGTGGTTGCTAGAATCCAAACTGATGGCATATCATCCATGGACCAATATGTATATTTATATGTTCTCAGATTAGGATCACTGTTAATAAGATTGAAATTCCAGTAAATATGTCTAATTCTGTCTCTTATATTAGCATTTAGAAATATCGTTAGAATTTGCAGCATAAATTCACATCCAGAAAACACACAGAACAGTATGGAAAACTGTGAGATAAGGCTGTGGAAATATGGGGGTGGATCAGAAGTGGTATTCAGCAGGTTCTGACCAGTTCTGGAGAACTGGTATCAGAAATTTTGAGTACTGACAAATACCACCTCTGACTGGAGATTTTACAGTATCCTTCCCCTGCCACGCCATCAAGCCACGCCTACAGAACTGGTAGTAAAAAAAAAATTGAATCCTGTTGAGGTAATTCCCCATTAGGAGAATGAGCGCATTCAGGGAGATGTATAGAGAGTAGTCTTGGAATAATACACACAGAGCACACAGATACACTGTACAGTAAATGTCAAGCAGAAGGTTAATCAGTCAGTTTTTCAATCCAGGGATAATCCAGTAACAAAGTCCAGTGTCAAAAACAGTTCAGTATCAGACTTACATTAAATTCAGTAATAATCAGTCAATTAAGCCCATGTCACACTGCACCAACGGATGGAAAGAGGATGTAAAACGGAGAAAAACACTTGCCATCCGTTGGTTTAACGTGATGCTTCCGTTTTGTACTCACTGCGTCCATTTTTCTTCCTCTCTATCCGTCCAGCATCCGTCGACTGAGGTTCCATCCGTCAAAAAAGTTTTGAGCTGCTCAAAACTTTTTGAGCGGAAAATGTATCCAACGCGTCCGTTCTGCATCCACTAGGCATATGGGGAACATCCGTTCTGCATCCGTCGTCATCTGTTACGCGTCCGCTACATCCGCTAGGCATCTGCTGCACATCCGCGCAATACAAATCCACTCCAGCAGAAAGCGGACACAGGGAGGAAGCAGAACGGACATGGAACAGACGCGCAGCGTGGTAGCACGGACGGAGAAAGGATGAAAGCGGATGCAGCTCGCAAAGAAAGCATTTAAAACGGGGAAAAAAAGTTCGCAGAGGGGACCTATCTCACGATATTAAGGATGTCTAGAGGATGCCTAGAGGATGCAAAAGGACACATAGTCGAAAACCTATATTTGCCTATAAAAAAGGGGGAGCAACTCACCTGGATCTCACTTTCAGTCCAGCAGCCCTGCTGTGCAGACCTCTGCAGCCCTTCATCTGACTCTTGCTCTTCCACAGCATCCAGTCATGTCCACCATGGATCGTACACAGTCCTTTTGGTAGCCACCATCGTTCTGCAACAGTGCAAAGCCATCTACACGCTCTTTCAACTCTACTACGGGAAGAAAAGGAGGCGGCCAAGAAGCGTCTGGGTCCGAAGATGGATCGGAAAGAAGAGCAGAGTACGGACTGTACAACAAGCTGATGGTGGAGCTGAGGAACGAAGACCCTCGTGCATTCCAAAATTCATGAGGATGCCTCCAGCCATGTTTTCACGAAGTTGTGGAGGCTGACACCCAGGTGGACCAAGGCAAACACCAACTTCTGGCCCAGCCTGGACCCTGGGCTCAAGGTGGCACTCACTCTGCACCACCTGGCCTCAGGGACCACCTACAGGAGCATGCAGTACAGCTGGAGGGTGCCACACAACACCATCAGCATTGTGGTCAGAGAAGTGGTGCAGGCCATCATCGAAGAATACCTGGAAGAGCTCCCTCCAGTGCCCCTCCACTGAAGAAGGATGGAAGAAAGTTTGCAGAGCAGTGGTATCAGAGGTAGAACTTCCCCCACACGAGTTGGAGCCATAGATGGCAAGCACGTGGCCTGCAAAAGCACCAGCCAAGTCGGGGTCCACTTATTTCAACTACAAGGCTTCTTCAGCATCATCCTCTTTGCCATGGTCGATGCTGACTACAAGTTCATGTACATCGATGCTTCAGGCAACGGGTCATCTTCAGTGCCCAGGTTACAACGCCAGTCACCTCAAGAAGGGGCTGGAATGCAACCTCATCATGGGCTTCCCAGATCCGACCCCCTGCCCAACGACACGCAAGATGTGCCCTATTCATCGTGGGGATGACGCCCTTCTCCTCAGAACCTACCATGAAGCCCTCCACTTCTTAGATGCCTCACCCGTGAAGAGAGGATCTTCAAACTACAGGCTGTCCAGGGCAAGGCGGGTGGTGGAGAACGCCTTTGGCATCCTAGCCAACAGGTTTCCAGGTACTTCTCACCATCATGCAAGCATCGCCCACAGACCGTGAGGATGATCGGGAAGCTTGCTGCATCCTGCCACAATCTCATGTGCACCCGTGACCCAGTCTTGAGAACAGCTTGTGGACCTCCAACAAGGCAATGGGGACACGGAGCCTGGGGAATAGAGGCAAGGGCAAAACCTCCTGAAAACACTGGTGCAAACTCCCCCAGCTGAGGCGAGTGGAGTGGCAAGACAGGATGATAGATGATTAAATGGGATGCTTCCTTCAGCCGTCTCATCACACTGATTTAGATTGGGCCAATGATATGGGGTGGGCTACAATGAACAGGGCATTTAATAAAGAGTTGTGTTGAAATGTGTGGATCAATGATTACATTGTAATTATAATGAAGGGCCATAGGTGTGGCACCTGGGAGGGTGGGACCATACAGTCCAACTATTGCTTGCCACTGGAGGTTTATCTATCCGCACAGCTATCTCAAACCCATCCCACAGCTATCTTACCCCATCCCTACAGATTATCCTAACCCATCCCCTAGGTATCTGCTCATCCCACAGCTATTACTCATGCCCAAAGGTATCCCTGCCACTCCACTGCTATCCTTACCCATCCCACAAGCATTGCAAAGGCTTAAACCATTTCTAAAGTTTCCACCAAAGACTTTATTTTCTAAAGTAAATGAAGCAAGTGTGTGAAGCAAAGATAATCTTTATTAAAAACAAGCTGTAAAAAGAAAAATGACCCAAGTCAAGTGTCCAAATAAAGTCTACGGTAGCCACCCAGTCTCTGGCACTCTTCTCTGTCACCTCAGAGGGTGTGCCAGTCCTCAGGGGGAGGTCCAGGTTGCTTGTGGAGTGTGGCTACTGCTGGAGTGCTTGTCTGAGTGCCACTGGGTGCCTGGCCCCGAGAGGAACAACAGGTGACGGTGTGTGGAGGAAGCTCTCAGACAGCTGGCTCGCCCCTGTGATGTTGAGCTCCTTCCTCCATGCCATGGGGTGTCAGCCCCAGTACCAAACGACAGATGTACTGAGGCCGGGCTTTGGCTGTGGGTGAGGAAGGAGTAGTGTAGTGGGCTGTCTGGTCTTGCAGCTGTGTGAGGACTGGATGGGTGGCACGGTGATGTGGTGTGGCATCGGTGGCGTCAGTGGGCAGCAGTGGCATGGAATGCAATTGGGGCATCCAGTTGGAACACCAGTGGCAACGGGTGGCGTCCGATGAGTCTGTGCCTGAACTGGGAAGGGCTGCTGCCTGTGCTTGCGGCGGACCCCCACCTCCTGGTATGCGCTGTAGCCCTGGTAAGATGAGGGCCGTGTGGAAAGCCTTTGAATGGGAGGGAATCACCTGGGGTGGAGAGCAGACATGACTGGGTGGGAGCAGGTTCACTGGATCTGGAGGGTTGTGAAGCAGATCGGTGATCCTTCTCCTTCACCACCTGGTACTGGGGTTTCCGCATGTCCGTGAGGGTCTGGTGACATAGGTGAGGAAGGGGCTTGCGGTTGGAGGAATGAGGAGTTGGTGTGACCAGCTGAGAGAGGATATCTATGCTGCTCCCTGATGGTGTCTCCTATATCTCCAGCAGGACAGTGTGGCTTCTGCCCTTCTGTCCTGGCTCTCTGCTTTCTGTGGAGTGGAGCTGGGGGTGGATGCGGGTTTAGGACTGTGGTAGAAGTGCGTCTCCTTTCTCCCACTGTGCCAGGGAGTCCTCCACGTGGCTCCGCCACAGTTGAACAGCTGTCCGCGGGTTTCTCCCGTCGTGGCACGCTCTACACGACACCTGCCTTGGAGACAGAGCTGACTCTCGCCAGAAGAGAGCTGGCTCTCAGCAGGCTGCCTGAGAGAGAGCGTGGTTGTGAGAGAGCTGCTCCTCAGGTGGGCGGATCTCACCCTCCCAGGAAGCTGCACTTGGCCATGATGTAGGTTCTCTCTGTCCGTCAGCTTGACCAGCCTGGCCAGATTTCTTGATGGTGAGCTTCCGTACCAGGTGTGGCATGTGCTTTCCACCAGCCGAGGAGCACCTCAAAGTGTAGACTCACAGGCTCTCCCACCTTCTCTTTCCAAGCTTCCTTTTGGTGTCCCTGTAGAGCCTGTGTTCCCTTCGCCATAGATAGTCATTCTCTCTCAGCCATCCAGCCTCATCCTCTAATGTTCTCCTTCATGAGTATTGCTCTCTCCGTTCTTGCATATGCCTCTTCCTCCATTTGGCAGGACACATGGGCCCTCATCAGAGGGGCTTTCAGGTTGGTAGGGGTTGCTCCTCCACATCCCACCACCGCAGCACCACAGCAGGTCATCAGCACCAGCAGCACAGACGAGCAGCAACACAAGCAGGACAGGATACAGGCAAGCAGCAGCAGGACGCAGCAGGCACCGCAGCAGCAGGATCAAGCCGCAGCAGAGTAACGCACCAGCAGCCGCCAGCAGGACCAATGGAGCACCAGCAGGACCACGAGCACCAGCAGGACTCAGCAGGACGAGCAAGATACCAGGAGCACAAGCGGACCAGCAGGGACGAGCAAGATCCAGAAGCACGAGCAGGACCAAGCAGGACCAGCAGGGATGGAGCAAGGACCAGCGGCGGACAAGGAGCAAGCTTCAGCAGAGTAAGCACCAGCGAAGCACCACCGCCAGCAGTCAGCTCAGCAAGTAAGCACCTAGCAAGAAGCACTCACCTGCCATAAAGCAGCATTCAGCAGGTCCTCCAGAGCAGCATCAGCAGAAGCACACCCCGAGAAGCAGCCATCACCCCCCCCGCAGAGTAAGCACAAGCAGAAGCAACCGCCATGAAGCAGCATCATAGGTCCTCCAAGAGCAGCATCAGAGAAGCACCACCACTAGAAGCAGCATCAGCAGAGTAGCACGTAGCAGAAAGCACCACCGCCAGAGGCAGCATCAATCAAGCTCCTCCAGAAGCAGAAGCAGCAGAAGGCCCAGCCCCAGAGAGCGAGCCCGTGCTGCAGAAAGCCCCAGCAGAAGCAGAGTAGAGGCCAAGGGGGTGGGAGGGTGGCCCTGTCCCTTGCCAGGGCTGGCAGCGGGCTGAGGCTTTCTCTTCTTCCCCATGGTTTGTGGGGTTGCTGGCTGGCAACAAGGCTGCAGGCAGGCAGGAAGGCTGTGCAGGAAGGCTGGCAGGAGGCAGGCAGCAGACAGGCGGGCAGGCAGGCTGGCAGGAAGGCTGGCCACCAAGCTGGCAGGCAGGCAAGGCAGCAAGGCTGCAGGCAGGCAGACCAGCAAGGCTGGCAGGCAGGCTGGCAGCAGGCTGACAGGAAGGATGGCAGCAGGGCTGGCAGGCAGGCTGCAGGCAGGGCAGCGGTGCAAGGCCATGTCGTGGTCCTGGAAGCAGGTCTTTCCTCTGAATGGTGACCTGCTTGGGAGCTGCTTCCCTATTATCCGTGGGGCTGACACAATGCATCCGCCCCCGCATGTCGGCAGTGAAACGTAGGCATCCGCTAGGCTTCCTGCTGGCTTCCGCTCTGCATCCGCTTCATCGCGCTGTTCATCCGCTTCAGTCCGCTCGGCGCCGCTCTGCATCCGCTGTATCTGTTCGCGTCCGCTTTGCTGCGGTCCCCGGAGCCCTGCGGATGTGCCTCCACTCTGCATCTGTTCCATCCGCTAGGCTTCTGTGGAGCATCCCTGCTTTCCATTCCCCGCCCTGCGTCCTTCCCCCGTCTGTTCCTTTCTGTTGTCCATCTTGCCCCTTTGAGAAGCGGAAATACACAACGGAATGGAACTATTTTCATCGTCCGCTTGTCCCTTTTACAAATGTTTTGCATCTGTTGGCCAGTGTGACAGGGCTTTAGGAAAAATGGAGGAACTGCAATATTCCCAACAAGAAGGAAACAGATATACTAGCACTCTCTTCTGAGACCTCATACTAAACAACCCAGGGTTTTCCCTGGCTCCCATCTTATGGCCGTTTGATAGTAACCACACCCCAAATTGCAGTTTTTTTTAGCATGCTCTTAAAGATACAGTTTTAAAATGTTTTATCCTGGTTTATACATATTTCTAACCGGATACCTGTTAGGTGAACTTATATCCTAACAAATCCCACAGTGAGAATACATAAGCAAAAACACAACTAGCAGCTCAGAGCAATATCAGTTTCAGCAAGCAAACAAGTTACTTTGAACTTAAGAGCAGTAAGCAGAGACTGCGACTCCGAGCCACACCAAGGCTACTTCACTTCAGTTTCATTGAGCTGTATTGGCTGGGTCTGTTGCCATGCCCTATTCATTTGCTGACTTTGTTTACTAAGTCTATTCAGTTCATGAAGTATACTCTGACAAATATTATGCCAATTTTTGCCCGTTTAAGTCCACTTTTCTTGAGAGCCAGTTTCATGTAGTGATTTATGCCTGGACTTAGCAACTGAAATTCATGAGTGAGATTGATTTAAGTCATTCAATCTGCGGGTTAAGGTGAGCCTTTCTCTCTCCATCCCAAGAATGGATGGAGAACATTTTAATCTTCTAAAGAAAAGGGACCAGGGCTAATAACTGGAGAGACTGTAGAATTCTAGCCCCATCTTAATGGCCTGTACACTGCCCAACAGATGCCAAAACGTTTGTAAAAAGGACAACAGCGGACTGAGGGAAAAATGTTCCATCCGTTGTTATCTGCTGCTCAAAAAGGGGCAAAAATTTGCATCAACTAGAGCGACAACCACGGAAAGGAAACAGACGGGGGAGACGCAGAGTGGATGGAAAGCGGCATGCGGAAACGGAAGCTCTAGCGTGGGAGCGGATAGGTCCCCTCTGCGAATCATTTTTTCCATTTTAAATGGCTTTCTTTGCGTGCTGCATCCGCTTCATCCTTTCTCCGTCTGTGCTACTAACCTGCGCGGTTATTCGCACCATCCGATTCCTCCCTGCGTCCGTTTACCGCTGGAAGGTATGCGAGTTGCGGAGAATGCTGCAGCGGATGCTAGTGGATATAGTTGATGCGAAAAGTGACAACGGATTGCAGAACGGATGTCCCCCGTATGCCTAGCGGATGCAGAACGGACGCGTTGGACTACATTTTCCGCTCAAAGTTTTGAGCAACTCAGAAAACCTTTTTGAGCGGATGAAATGGTCAATAGATGGATGCTGGGACGGATAGAGAGGAAGCAATACGGAGAGTGGAGTACAGATGGAAGCCATCGCGTTAACCAACGGATGGTAAGTGTTTTTGTCCGTTTTACATCCTCTTTCCATCCGTTGGTGCAGTGTGACAGGGGCTTTAGGCACAAAGTTAGCTGGGTGATCTTTGGCCAGTGACTTTCTCTCAGCCTTAGAAAAGCAGTCATCTGAAAAGTATGGTGCCCACGTGGCAGTCCATGATTTTAAGATATTAAGCTTTTAAGATTGAAGAGAACTGTGATGACAGAAGTGCTGAAGTTCTTGGTTTTCAGGCAAGAGCCTGAGCTTTCAAAAGGACTAAGAAATGCAAAAGCTACATGATTAAACTAATAGGTAACACTCTATCCCGGTCCCAGTATTATCCCTTGATCTTTGGCTTGTTTAACAAGCAAAATCTCTGTCTTTCTCTAAGCCTTTCTCAACTGCTGAGTTGCAAAAATTATCCTCCACCCATCCTTCCAAGTCAACTGAAAGCTATCTTGGCATAAAACTTGCCACCATCTTCTCACTTCAAATCCCGATCCCTCCATTGCTGCCTCTGTGCCCAGTCACTAGGCAGTAAGCGCCTTAACAGATTTTAGGCACACTGAGGTTGCTCTTGGAGAATGTCAGAATAAGGTGAAAGACTTACTTGAACACTGGTACAGGATGATCTAACACTGTCTCACTCCTGAGCCAGGGATGAGACAAAGGCAATATCATGGGGACACAGGACAAAAATGATGTAACGTTTGTATCATGATCAGATGTAAATGAAGATATAGCTTCTGTAATCTGGCTGGACAAAAGATTCTGCTGATCCATTATATTTCTTCGAGGCACTTAAAGATTTTCCAGATTTGCTCCCTGAGCCTCACAAACTGTCCAAGACAAAATCCTCTGAGAAGTAGATTATAGAAACACAGTTACATAAAGCTGCCGACATTAATACCAGGCTAGCTTATTACTGATTACTGACCCAGATCTCACCTTTGCTCTGCCCATTCATATCTTCCATTCTGTTCCAAAGAAAGGCTGTTCCCAGCTTGACTCCCTTCTTTCTTTCCTCCCTAAAGTTTAGGGACTTCAGCTTTCAAAATTTCCAGACAGATCAAACACATCCAGAAGATGCTCATTTGGGGGAAAACTGCTTAAAAGTTTGTTCTGTGGGGCAACCTTCTTGTATTTCTGTTGTGTGAAGAATCCAAATTCTTCTTGCTTTTCCAGGTATCTGTCTGCAGTTTACTCCTTGAGGAAAGAACTGTAAGGACACCCACCTACCTTTAACCAATTTAGAGAGCTGTTTAATTGTCATTATGGGGACAAGGGATGCTTTCATGACACTCTCTGTGTGTGTGCATGTGTGTGTGTCTGTAGAGGAGATTCTTTGAGAATTGACATGCTCAGCTGAGGCTTAATGTATCTATCAAAAGTGTCCACTGAGCATAGCCCAAAAAGTTATGATGGTGGTTATGATGACATGATCAAAGCTGTGACTCACCTAAAAAGCAGGCATAGTTTTGATAGTTCCATTACAGTCACCATTTTGATTTGTATAACTGCTCCTTGTATACACTCCCTATTATCTGCAATAATTCATTATTTTGCTGAAAACAATGTGGAAAACAGGACACAATTTTTCAATGCCTTGATGTTGAATTTTGACAGTGTGGCAAGGGGCTGGAGCCTGCAAAAAAGGGAGCCATATATGACATCACATGGAGAGGCCTGCGTAGTGGATTTGGAGTGAAGCCTGGAGAGGATACTCTGCACTGCATGGAATGTATGCTTTCATTGTTCAGGGATGGTTGCATAGGTGTCCTTTTTATACGTCAGTGAATTTTGATATCATTTCCTGCTTGAATGTTCCTTGCCTTCTGCCTCCTCCCAGCAAGAAGTTGGAACCAATCCGTTTGTGCACCTCTGCACAACACACAGTTGGGATTCAGGAGGTATGTATGTTGGTCTGTCTATAGCCCTCTGCAACCTCACTTTCCCATCAACCCCTTCACAGCATATGTATGCAGCAACAGCTATTGGCAGTTGCAAGCAACCCTAAATTAGCCTTTCAGAAGCCATTTAACAATGGCTTCTGAATTATGGCTACCAATACATCTACAAAAACATGAGTAGTGAGACCATATTAGTTCTTTCCCAAACAACTGGTTTTAAAAGATTGTCTGTTTGAACTGAATTGTGGGTTTTCTTGGGTATGTCATCCATCTTAGTGACAAGAAAAGGGAAAAACATTTCCTCACAGTGTTCCCTCATAAAATTTCACAAGGCAGCCTTAGTTTCCTTGTGGGTTGTGTGATACCATTCTTCTCCTCAGGCTTTATCTTTACATCATGATTAACTCAGCCTAGAGCTGTTGAAAGTATCCAAGAGAACTCAATGCATCTTTTGTCATGGCTGCAGTTAAGCACCAAGCAGATAGAATATGTGGTACAAGTAGAAAAAGGTCAGCCTGTCAGCCTATAGAGTCAAAAGAACAAAAGATCCCACATTGAACTGGGTTAGCTTTTCACATATTGAAGGAAGCAAATAAGAAAATTTTTATTTCAAAAAACACCAGTACCATTTTAATCTACCAGAGTAAAACAAAAAAAAACCACTAACTGCATCATAGCTTCTAAGTCCACCTTCTGTTTTCTCCTTGCGGAAGGAGAATTAAGGAGTTGGCTACTTTAATCTAAACCTGGTGAACTTGGAGTGTATCAGAACTATCATTCCCAGAACTACAGGTGATGTTTCCTTCAACTGTGAGGGTACAGAATTCCGAGAGTTGTGGTTCTGATATATCTGAACACCATTGTGATGGAAAAGGTGCTGAAAGGATAATTTGAATCCCCAAAAACTACTGTGAGTTTTGCTGTGTCTGGCAAAAATAAGATCTGGAGAAAAGAAATTGTTCAGAACAGTCAGAGGACATCCACTAAAAAAAACCAACACAAAGAGAGCTAGGGATTTATTTCCTGCTTGCCATACTCCTTCACAAAATAGCATTGTATTTCCGAAACAAAAGGCCAGTCTTGTTTCATGATGATATATTATTGTTGTTGTTCAGTCACTAAGCAACGTCTGACTCTTTGCAACTCCATGGACCATAGCACACCAGGCTCCCCTGTTCTCCCCTGACTCCCAAGTTTGCCCAAATTCATATTCATTCTAACCATCTCATCCTCTGCTGTCCCCTTTCCCCTTTAGATTCAGTCTTTCTGAACATTAGAGTCTTTTCCAGTGAGTCCTCTCTTCTCATTAGGTGGCCAAAGTATTTAAGATGATGATATGTATGGCACTAAGTACAGTAGCTACGATACCCATAAAACATCTATGTCAATACAATGCAATGGCCCTGATAATAAACCAGGCATTCTCTATTAGTGGCTTGACCTATAAAATAAATAGATTCTATTTCAACATCCCATGTTATCCTGCAGAGAAGAAATACATGTGTCCAACTACATGATAGGAAACTCTTGTTCAGAATTTCATCAGCCAATCAGGTATTTTCACCTTTCTGCAGGATGTTCCATTTTACTCTTTCCCCATGAATACTGTATTTCTATTTCTACCCAATAGTTATTCAGAATTTTGTAGCATTGGGCAGTTTAATCCTATTAGGCTTTGCACACGCGCGCACACACACACATGCACACTTTTCTGTACCCCCTTCCAATCTGGGGTTGTCTCCATTTTGTGGGTACTATTTTGGCTGTTATATAGTCTGGAATTGTTTGGCAGCACCAAATTGAATAAAATAAATAAATTATAAGGATTTGGTACCCAAAGGTTGAATACAAAGTTAGTGTACATAATACCTCTGCCAGCGGGCCTCGGAAATCCAGAGCAGGATGAAGCCCATTAAATGACTGGTATGAGTGTGNGGGGGGGGGGGGGTTATTATTTTATTATTTTTATTTCTTTTATGTTGTGTTTTTATTTCCTGTAAGCTGCCTTGAGTTGCCATGAACAAGTAGGCAGCAATATAAAATTCCCAAATAAATAATAATTATCACTTTCAGTCTTCAACATCAAGTCTGGAAAAACTCTGAGTTTTGTATGAAGTTTGATGAGTCTAAGTTACCAGATATCTTGACAGGCAAAGGAGGGCATGAATGATTTGAAAGGAGGACCTTTAAGGGAAAAAGAAGATAAACCTATTGTTTAAAGCTTTTTGCCATCTATAACAAAAAAAAATCAGAAAATATAATTAAGCTTATATGTTTATGAAACTACTTTTCTAGCAAGATTGATTTTTGAATTGTAATATTTTTCCAATAAGTCTTTATTTTCAAGAACGGATGCTAGTGAATTCATGATGATGCACTTTTCAAATTTCTCCAAGAAACATATTACAAGTGATCTCCAGTAACCATAGACTTGAAGGGACTGAATTAAAGCTGATTGCTGGGATCAGGAAATAACTCAACTTGCTGCTGGGGAAAAGAAAGAAAGCAGACAACTTGCAAGATCACAATACGTGAACATTTGAATGACTATTATTGTGAAAACATTGCAAAAATATCCAATATATTCAAAATGTCAGACAATATTTTATTTTTAAGCTATTTATTCATTTGTTAAATTTTGATGCAGCCAATCTCACCAAGGTGACTCTGGGCATAAAGCTAGGCCTACCATAGACATGACAGACCAAAAGACATGAGGATAAAAAGGAGGGCATGTGCTCCTTTTGCCAGATGTCTGGGGACTCTGAATGAGATGGTTTTAGTCTAAGTAAATTATTTGCACTATTGTTTAAATGTTGGCTGTTCAAAGGCATGAATTGGCTCCTGTTCTTTCTGATCTGCTGAGAAATTTTGTTGAGCCCTATCAGATTGATAAGCTGACCAAGATGATGGAAGCTCTTGATTTCATGATCACTGAAGAACAGTGGGGAAAAAATGAATAACCAAAAGTACGCATATAGACTGGGTGAAACTAGGCTCAATAGCAGTAACTATGAGAGGGATCTTGGAGTCTTAGTGGACAACCTGCTAAATATGAGCCAGTGGTGTGCAGCAGCAGCCAAAAAAGCTAATGCAATGCAAAATTGTATTAACAAAGGGATACAATCAAGATCAAGTGAGGTACTAATACCACTCTATAAAGCCTTAGTAAGACCACACCTAGAGTACTGCATCCAGTTTTGGTCACTACATTATAAAAAAGATGTTGAGACTCTAGAAAAAGTACAGAGAAGAGCAACCAGGATGATTAGGGGACTGGAGGCTAAAACACAACGAAAAGTTGCAGGAACTGGGCTTGGNTGTGGGAGCGCCATCACTTGAGACTTTCAAGAAGAGATTAGACTGCCATTTGTCAGAAATGGTGTAGTGTCTCCCGCTTGGGCGGGGGGTTGGACTAGATGACCTACAAGGTCCCTTCCAACTTTGATTATCTGTATCTGAATATGTGTCGTCAGTTACATGATCAATTTTTGGAGTGGACTAACTGGTATTACAGCCTCTTGAGAAACATTGTTTTGTCTACTAAATATACAACAGAAGGGAGATCCACTACTGTAGAAACATAGGACTAGAAACCTATTGCTACTGAAAACATCAATCTGAGAAATTAAATTCTTGTGATTTTAATAAAAAGGTTAATATAGTAGCCTAGAGGGGCAGCAAATAAATATAATAAATAAAATAAAATAAATATTATTCGTAACTGCCAAATTGCTCATATGTGTGTGTTTGAGTGTATCACCTCTGTGTTCTTCTGGAGCTTCTACATCAAACTGAGAAGGATGAAAGGCATCCAATACAATAAGACCTCTTCCAAATCAGCTTAACTAAAGCTGATCAGCCACCACAATCTTTATGTTGCATTATGATACTAAGAAAGCTAACTCGGGACCATCTATGAACTCTATGCAGCAGCTTTCTAAGCAAAAAAGTTTTTCCCATCCCAACAAGCTACAAGTAATCTCTTTTGCCTTGCTCTCTGATTTCTAAATTAAGCCTCTACCTAATCAACAGTAGAGAGCTATAATTAGTAATTTTTAAAATTCCAAGGAAAGGTTTTACAGGAAGGTTACAGGAAGGTTTTACCATGATCCCACTTTCATATTTTTTTTTTATTTTAGTATGAAAAACAGTTTAAAAATACAGGACTGTCGAGCAACACAACAGTACTGATATAGGAAAGTTCACCCTTCTGCTTTCACCTAAAAAGCCTCTAAGAAAATAATGTTTGCTCTATTACAGAATATAACATATCTTCCACAATGAATCAAAAAGTTTGGTTGCACTGATATAACTTTAGGACATTTTGTCTTTATCATTTTAAATAATTAAATATGTGTTTGTAGAAGGAGAGTAGTGTTAATCTATGATATCAAAAGATGAAGAGTCTGATAGCATATTTTCTGATTAACAGTCTTAATTAAAGATGTAATTAAAGGATAATAAAAAAATTGTTTGCTGGGGGAGGGGGGAAGACATGTTGATATTTTAGTAAACTCATTGGTGCTATGATGTCAGGTAATCGTCTAACTTTCACAATAATTGTGTTGTGAAAGGTTATTTTTCATCCATTACCTGTGTTTTCACCTTCTGATTTCACTGCATATTAACTTGCCTTACTTCCAACTAGTTATATATAATTAAGAGCTGAAACTCAGAAAGGTACATCATGCATATGTGAAAATTACTGTCATAATAAATGAACTATTGTTTAAGGTGATGCAAGCCTTGTGGTAATGCAGAGACTGAATGGGGAAAAGAGAGCAATGATTGGTCTCCTTCAATGACTTTGTCCCAGTTCGGTGTGTTCCATAGAAGCCTTCTTGCCTTTGGCTGCATATTCACCCTATTATGTGGATTACAAATCCAAGCATTGTAGCTCCACTCAGTTTGCGTCATTAGTGTGGGCTCTCAGTAAGAAGTGACCTGGAGGAGCTGTACCGTCTTGGCAGATGGGTGAGCACAGTCTCCCACCCATCCACCCAATTCAAAGGAATGCTGCTGTTTTCATCCTCTTTGCCTGCAGGATAAAGAGGTCAAAGGAGCAATTCTGCTGACCCAGCAAAAGGGAGCACAGCAGCCAGGAAGCTGGGGAGAAGGGCTCCTGGCCAAGATGAAGTGGAGAGAGGAAAAGAGACAGAACAAGCTGAGTCTTTCACTTGGAAAATCTATCATATTGGAAGGAACTGAACTTCAGGGAAGATGCCAAGATTTCCTTCTGCCCCGGGATATTATAGTTTAGCAGTTCAAATAAACAAACCAAACAGCAGCCAGTCGGTGGGGACAAAACACCCCACAACAATGTATGGTGGTGATGAGCACACACTTTGCTTAGCATTGCAAAGTGAAACAGGAGTAAAACAGATTGCAAATGTACTCTGACACTGAATTAGAAAGTTGTTTACTGATCTGAGCTTCTGATCAAGATTTGATGCAAGTATTCTATGGTGTCCTAAACAGAATGTTGCTTCTTCCATAGAGCAGAGGCCTATGCAAAGCAAGTTATGTAATACAAGGACATCATGGTAATTACATGAGTATATAGCAGAACAACTTTACATATGTTCTCTTAGCAGCAAAAACAGTTCAAGTTAGGACATGAAACATACACCCCATCCAGAACCTATACAAAATCTATTGTCTTTCTTGTTATACAACATTTCTGATTGAAATATTGCAAAGAGACCACACTCTTGCAGGGGGGAGGGACGCACAGAAATATTGGCACTGAACCAAATTTCTTATCTTGATAGAAAGTGAAAAACCATAAACAAATGTCTTATCAGAGAAAAACAATGTGATAATTACTAGAATTCTGTATGGATTGGTCAGGAACAAATCATGCTAGAATAACTTTGTGTCATTTCTTTGATCATATAATTTTGAGAATTATATGTGGGAATTTTGAAGATGTAAAATATTTTACTTCAAACAAAACATTTGATAATGTTTAGCAAGTAAGTTAAGTATGGGCTAGATGAAGTACACATACAAACATAACTAGTTTAAAAATTATACTTGAAGAATGTGCACTAATAGTTCATCATTAGATTGGAGCAACATATCAAGTGAGGTGCCACAAAGTTAACTTCTGGGTTTCTACAATACTTTTATTAATGACTTGGATGGGAATGCCTTGTCAGATTCATAGGCTTCACAAAACTGCATTCTAGAATATGACATAAAATCTAATGAAACATTAGAGTAATTCTTTGAAAGTAATAGAAATTCAAAGGCAAGTACAAAAATCTTAATTTAGAAATAAAATCCAAGGAACAAATACAGCATGGGGAGAAATGTGGCTAAGAAATGGTATTTGTGAAAACTATATGGAAATATTAGTTGATTGCAAACTGAACGAAAGTCAACCATGCACTATTGCTGCACAAAAGGCAGTGCAATTTTAGGCTGCATCAACAAAAAATACAACTTTCAAAGCATGGGGAGTCACCCTTTATTTTAATTTGGACAGACCCCACTGAGTACTATATCCAGTTCTGAGCACCATAATTTAAGAAGGATTCAGAGAAACTGGAACAAGTTCAGAAAAGGAGAGTAAGGATGAACAAGGGAGACAAACAAATTTCGGTGAAGGTAGAGTAGAGAAACTTTTAAAAAATATTGCGGGGAGGGGAAACATTGCATTCTTCACATCTCTGAAAGGATGTCAAGATATTTTCTCTCTCCAGAATATCAGATAATGAGTTTAAATTACAGCAAGGCAGATTTCAAAGAAAAGTTGAATCCATTAATCAGGAAAGTGGTGGAGTTCTCCTTGTTGGACTAATTCAAGCAGAGGCTAGACAACCATCTGTCTGACATGGCTTAATCTGAATGTTGCACTAAGCAGGGGGCTGGATTTGATGGCCTAAATCGCCCAGAAGTATTTTTTAGACAGCTCAGTCTGGTTTCCATGAAGCAGTTGTCAATTTGTTCCTACTCAATTCAGCAATATTTGATTAGGGTTAGCAGCTGCCATCAGCAGCTTCATGAGCTATCAGCCATATTTTGTGTCCTAGGCCCACCTCCTTTTAGAGAAATAGCCTCGGCCGCCATAGAGCCCCCATTTCTGCCACCTGCAATCCTCAACTCTGTTCTTCAGATTGGCAAACTGCTTGACAAGGGCCCGGTTAAAGGAAAACAAATGTTCAACAACAGTAAAACAATCTGCCACAAAGTTTTCATCAGATTGACACCCCCCTCATTTCCCCTTTTCACCACTGCCCCAGGATTCTGAACCTAATTTTTGATCTTTTTTTTCCTGAACAACAAAAGACAAGAGAGGCAAGAAAGGATGTTTTTGTGGCTTACTTTATTGAACCTCTAAAAGAATTAACTCAACAATAGATTGACCAATTATGTGCCTTCAAGTCAGTGTCATCTCTAAGTGCCCAGGTAAATAGCAATAGCACACTAATATACTACTTTATAGTGCTTTATATCACTCTCTAAGCTGTTAAGAGATAGTCAGCCTATTGCCCCCAACAATCTGGATCCTCATTTTACTGACCTTGGAAGGATGAAAGGCTGACTCAACCTTGAGCTGGTAAGAATTGAACTGTAGGCAGTTAGCAGAATTAGTTTACAATAGTGCAATACTACATACTTGATTTTCTATATGATAATCTGGTCCTAACATGGTCTTTCAGGCCTTCTAGCAGTGTACTGTTGCCACTGTAACTGAATCTACCCACTTTGCTGCTGGTTATACTCTTCTTCTCTTTCCTTCCACCTTTCCCAGCATCAGCACTTTCTCCAAAGAGCAAGGATGTTGCAGAATGTGTCCAGAGTAGAATAATATGAGCCACTATTAGTGAACCAGCAGAATTGTACAGTAGCATTGAACTGCTCAGTCAGTGTTATTTTAAGGCTATAACTCTATATATTTTTTACTCATTTCGTGCAAGGCTAAAAAAAGAAATCACTGGAATGAAGGAAATTCTGCCCTCCCTCAAACAAACAAGGAATCTGAATGTCAGCATGTGTTGTCTATATAATGAAAGGAAAGCAACAGGATGGAACTTTTAAATAACAGCTCTAGTTGTGACTCAGCTCATTATATGATTCCAATTTGTCTTCTGTTTAAGAAAAAAACAAACCCTGTTTTTAGAAGAGCCCAGGAAGGAGCTTAGAGATGATGGACAGAATTCAGCAATCAATTCTTCCCAATATTTTCTTTCGTATTGAAACTGATGGAGAAATCAACTTGCTTGTTCTGTGTTGCACATGCAAAATCAAGACAGTAACATGCATTTATGAACTTATGATTATTTGTAAGCTGAATGTCTTTTCATTTCATTTCATTTTATTTGGAATATCCTTCAGATTTATGATTTTGTTGATTTCCCAAACATCCATCTGGGAATGTTAAAACAGGCCTCCTCCTGTCCCCATTTAGTGAAAGAACTTTTTTTTTCTTATTCAATATATTTGTGTTGTTTTTTCCATAGCCCTTAAGACCAAATGTGGTAGGTCAACTTCCCCCAGACTGTTCTTCTCTAGCTATATTCGGCTCACTATCTTCAGAGGTCAAGTACCTGGAAACGAAAGGAATTGTATCCAATACATCTATAGGACTGGGGAAAATTGCTGAAACTCTTCTGCATTGTGGATGTGGACAGTGGCTGCATGGGATCCAATACATTCGCAGATCCAGAGCTGTTTGTGTAAAAGGGCTGATCCGCTTTTATTATTTCTGCCTTGTGGTTTAGAAAGAAGGAATAGAGGAAAACAGGGGCAGTTCCCTGTCTTCTATCCCTGCTCCTTCATGTTACTCAAAAAGTTTCAGTTTCCATTTGTTCTCCACTGTGATTTCTGTCAGGAATAAAGCAGAAGGTAAGAAGCTGTACTGTGAGAAAAAAATCACTGTCAGCATTCAGTGAAAGCATGTATTAGGATAACAAGATTGAAATTCCAGGCCCCTAATATAAATAGTTTTGTGTATACGTTAACACTATGTACTGTATATCAGGGGTTGCCAACCTTTTGGACTTAGGGACCACCAAACTCATAACTTTAAATCCCACGGACCACTAATATGAATTTTGACTGATGGTAGCTTGCTGATGTTGGTGGGAAAGTCGGTCCCCTATTCCAGAGCTGCCAGAGTCATAGGACTGTCCCTTTGGTCATCCTGGAGCAGCTGCTCCTCCACCCGAGTGTACTGGCCTGCCATGGACTGGAGCAGCTACTCTAGGGTGACTGAAGGGCCAGTCCTGTGACTATTGCAACTCTAGAATATGGGACTGACTTTCCCATCAACGTCAGCAAGCCACCCCAGGGCAGATTTCCCTCCCTTGCCGTTGGTCTTACCTTCCAGTTCCAGCTCCCATGGCTCTACTCAAGGTAAGGTTTGTGCTCGACTAAAGGGTGGGGGCCAGCAGGTGGGCAGGCCATGTGGGTGGCACAGCCTTGTAGTCCCACGCAGCCTGGATTTGGGGGGTGGGGACATTTCTCTGCGGACCACCAAAATTTTCTCGCGGACCACCAGTGGTCCCCGGCCCACCAGTTGGTGACCCCTCCTGTGTATTTCTATTGTATTGCTTAGTTATTTAAGAAAGTGTAATGTTTTCCTAAACAATGTTGAACTTTTACTATATGGATCTATTGGTAGATCCTTTTTTAATGGAGATTATCTACTTTGACAGCCCCCTTTGGAATAATAATGTAAAACTGGGTAGAGGTACTTTAACAAATATCTCTGTCCAAAAATCAGAAGAGATCGTAATTTGTTACTTCACCTTCTAACATAGTAATGTGTGCTCAAATCCAACCAATTAAAAATGAAATGTTTAAATATTAAAATGGCACATGATGTCACTGCATGTATGAAACAGAAAAAAAAAATCTGAGTGGTTAAGCCAAAGGACAAAATAATATGTGTAAATGTGGGTGTGTTTGTATAGATATATAAAATGAAACCTAGATAGTATTCAACTTCAGATTTTTCAAATGTCAATCCATATTGATCATTATCACAATGAATTTTTTCTTCTTTAATTCCCAGCACCAAATTCACAGGTGGCATTCAGCAGGTTCTGACCAGTTCTGGAGTACCAGTAGCAGAAATTTTGAGCAGTTCGGAGAACCGGTAAATACCACCTCTGGACATTTTACAGTATCCTCTGCTACACCCATCAAGCCACATCCACAGAACCGGTAGTAAAGAAAATTTGAATCTCACCACTGACCAAATTGTTTAAGCTCCAAAAGCTACTCAAAAGCAAAAATAGGGAAAATCCAGTCCAGATTCCTCCAGGGCTAAATTGGATGATTTGGCGGGTCAGTTTTGGCTCATTAAGATGTAAATTTCCCATCTAAAGAAGTGGCACCTTATTCAGATGTTTTATTTACATTCATATCCAAGTAGCAAGAACAAGACGCACGTTGGACTGTTCCTGGGAATGGAGATATTGCCACCAGTTTTCCAAATGCTTTTTAAAAGAGAGGAAAAACACTTTTGACGGTTATGCTATAATAAATACACTATAAATACACAGAAATACTATAAATAACAGCTGGCATCTTGTTCTGATTTTCTTCTTACTGTAATTCCTGTTCAAAAGTAAGCATGAATGGGCAAAGTCTGAGAAGAAGTGACCTGTGGAATATTTGTTCAGATTATTTTGCCACTGGTTTACTTTTATTAATTCATACAAATAAATTGCAGCATAGAGAAAAATACTAGAGGTATAGAACAAACCAAATGCTATGCAAAGTATTTTATTCTGAGGTGCCCTAAAAGTTGGAGCTGTTCATTGTATCTCCTTGTGACCACTACAAAGGAGTATCACTGAGAGTCTATGGACACTGGCCTACAGGTTATCCTCAAAGATAACTCTGTTCATGAGAAAGAATGTGAGAACCCCACACAAAAGTGTTGTTTTACTAGTTTCTGAAGAGCTGGTCTTCATTCCTGTTCCAGATTTAATGAGAAATGACCAACTTACACACTGGATGTATGAGGGAGAAAACAACATATCTAGGATGCAATGAAAGAAGAGCAAAGAAAGAAATAATGAGTTCTGGCCACAATCCCAACTGATAGCTCCCGACATAAGCAACCTAGAGAAGAAAGTGTTTGAAAGCCAAACAAACTTTTCCCTCCTACTCCAATAATGTTGTTGACCAACCCTTCATTCCACAATATCAGGCAATTTGCTCTACTCATAAACATTCTTATAAACTGTATCAACTGTCCATACTTATCTATTTTTAGCAGCTACAGTTACTTGATTGGGGGCCAAAAGTCTTGTGTCCGAGAATAGTCCTTTTACTAAAATCACCTCTAGTTTCAGAAGGCATATAATCCAACTTTCTCTGATGCAACGAAGGGGAAATACTGCAAAACAGTGTTTCTCACCCTTAGCTGTTTTAAGATTGATTCTAATTGTCATCTTTAGATTAATTTAAAATTAATGCTAGCATGGAGGTTAAAGAATTCAGGGGTGGTGGTCCTAAAATGGCCAACGTTGAGAAACACTGCTATAGCTACCTATATATTTGTTTGATTTTAGATGAACTTAATGGTATAAACAAAGATGTCCTGAAACTTAATTGCGGGCCTGCTAAATGGAAATACTTTCTGCTTGACTGGAATGCCACTCCTGTTGATCTGCTGTATGTTTTAAACTTTGATGAAAGCTCAGGTGAATAATATTGAATATATGTACCTATTTATACATACTGTATAAATATTTCAGAAGAGGGAAATTATGAAAATGTTAATACACTCAAAATGTATTCTATGAAGATTTAAAAATGTGAAGATTCATATCTCCCAGACGTAATTATCAGATAGAGTGAATCGTGAAGAGATGGTAATAAGAAGGATATTGGGAAATGGGAAATATTTCATTTTGATTTGAAAACTAAAGAAGGTTAAAAAAAAAGGAGTAAAAGTTACTTGCTCTGTAAACTAGAACAAAGAAAATACGATTAGTGCTTGCTGAGATGCCAATGTTGTTGAACATAACCATTGATATGGTTTCAAAACTGAACAGATAGGCTGGTTTGCTCACCATAAATGGGACTTAATTTTTAAAATCAGGCTGAGAGTAATAAATTATTGACTTCTTTGTAATGCTCATTACATGTCTTGTTGTAATAATAAAGTTGACTGATTTCTTCAGCAAGAGTGTACCTTCATGGGACCTCAATTCAAGCAACCTGAAATCCTCCCCGTATTTTTAATGACATTCATTTAGTGACTGTTCAAAGTTACAACAAAACTGAAAAACAATTACTTACGACCATTTTTCACACTGACAACTCTTGTGACATCCCCATGGTCACATGATCAAAATTCACCTAACTCATGATGGCTGCAGTGTCCCAGGGTCATGTGATCATCTTTTGCAACCTTCTGACAAGCAATGGGAAGCCAGATTCACCTAACAACCGTATTTCTAACTTAGCTGCAATAATTCACAACTATGGCAAGAAAGGTTATAAAATGGGATGAAATTCACCAAACAAATGTCTCACTTAGCAACAGAAATTTGGGATTCAATTGAGGTCATAAGTTGAGGACTACCTGTATCAATCCATGATTGGACTTGTTGAACTAGTTACCTGACTTATTGTAAGGTAATAATCTGGTTCACATGACATTCCTTAAATACAATTTGAACCTGTATGGCTTGTATTATCCATACTCAACTGTGACTCTAATCTGAGTTGGTGGTATGATTCCTCTACAGAGAGACAAAAACAAAAAAACAGAATCATTATAGTTACAAAATCCCTCAACTTTTTTATCCCCACAGGGGATAGGTAGGTATATGCATCATTTTGGATTTATTTATTTATTTTGTCCTGTTTGTGTAGTGTGCATTAGAAGAGACCCTTCGAGAGCTGTATACAATGAAACTTCATTTTAATGTATGCTGATTAGTGTGAATTTAAAGTGACCATAAAGTTATTCTAAGTCTTCTAAGTAACTCTAAGTCTACATTATGGAAGCAAAGGTGGAGAAGAAAAATCCACCCAGCTCCTACTTTTCCACAGTGAGTCCAATCCTAACTTGATCATCACATTAATGTTTATTTTAATTCAAACATATTTTTATTTTATTTGGTTTGTCAATTGCTTATAAGAATATAGGTATAAGTAAAAACATAGTGATGAATACATGGATACAAATAAGAAAAATAAAAGAAACGATAGGACAGAGATGGTGGGCACGTTGGTGCACTTATGCACGCCCTCTACAGACCTCTTCGGAAAGAGGTGAGGTCAATAGCAGAAAGTCTAAGGTTAAAGTGGGGAATAAACCACAGAGTCAGGTAGAGTATTCAGGACATTGATCACTCTGTTGCTGAAGTTGTATTTCTTGCAATCTAGTTTGGTACAATTAACTCTGAGTTTGTATCTATTGTTTGCTCTTGTGTTGTTATGGTTGAAGCTGAAGTATTCATTGACAGGTA
>BHFT01021712.1:3181-80994 GCA_004320025.1 Laticauda laticaudata
GGGGGGGGGGGGGGGGGGAACAACAGTTGTATAAGCACTCAGTAATTTGAAATAATCTCTTCTTTCAGGAACACGTGAGATGAGGGACAAGTAATGTTGGAATTATATTTTAACCTATATTTTATGATTATATGATTATATGATTACTACTTCAAGGGCACCAGGGGGCAAACTAGGGCACATCTGCATGGAAATAAAGTAAGGTACTTCCCCATGAAGCTTTGGTGCTGCTTCAGGATACCCTGTGACCTTATATATCCATTATACACAGGGTTCAAAGTGGGATGTTTTCCAATCAGTAGAAATTGAAAGAGCTCAGTTGCTCTTGCCTCCACATGTTCATTGGTTACACCTGTGTCGTACCGAGTACTGTGTAGGCAGTAGTGCTGCAGTGCTTCCTCAGACTGCTCAGAAACAATTACTGTTTTAGAAGTACAGCACAGGGGTATAGGGGATTAGTTGGCCTGAAGAAGCAAAGGGACTTTATCATCATTTCAAGGCCTCTTGTAATGAGGATACTTGCAGTTAACTCAGCTTCACGGAATCTGAGCAGTGACAGTGGTGGCATGTCCTGTTTCTCCATTCCTAAAATGTTTATTTCCTCTTTTATGAACAGCCCAAGTAGAGAGCAAATTTGATAGATGATAGGCAGGCAGACAGGCAGACAAAAGAGAGAGAGACAGAAAAATCCAAGTGACACATTGGAAAAATGCGTACCTAGAATATTATTTATGTCTTTTCTTTGTTTCCCAGATTTATTCTGAAGATAATGCTGTTGGCAGTAATGGGGGTGACAGTTATGAGAGCGCCAGTGTTTTGTGTGTGATTTAAAAAAAAAAACCACACATACACATACACACACACACACACACACACACACACACACAAAACCTCACACTAAAGCTACATGCCTGAAATATTTATAGTACCAGCTGAAGGACCAGTTTGGATCCTTCAAAGTTGTGTGGGAGAGCATTTCCTAGCCAAGTTGCACAAAAGCAATATGCAGCTCTGGCATGGCCTCAAAATGAGCCATTTGTAAACAATCATAGCATTAAAGAAGCTGTAGAAATTTGTGCAACAGATGGTTGTTTACAGCATAGAGCTTTGAAAGGTTGCCACCTCCCTCCTTTTATGCTTCCTACGTTTACATATTTCTCAGTCTCTTCAATTGGCAGTTGGGGGGGGGGGAAGAAGGCAGGCAACTCCACTCTAGTTGCTTTGTTTAGATATGCTCTACCATAGAAAGTTGTCATCAATTCTGAGCAACCCAACCAAAGGCTATCATTTTGTAAAAGGGCAGAATGTGATGTTGGTCTTCAGGATATTTTAGTTTTCATGTAGCTCTTGTTTGAGAGGAGAACAAAATGTAATTTTCTAGCCTTTCTGGTACAGAAAATATTGCAAACTTTCTTTCAACATCTTTCTGTTTGCATTTTTCTGAGGAAGTCTTCTAAAAGACTTCTTCAGAAGGATGCAACAAAGTGCACACTCTTTTTTTCAAACGAAACAGAAGCTGGAGAAGATGTAGTTGAAAAGATATTGCTTATTCCCAGAAAATCCATGCATAATTAGGCTTCTGAAAGGCAGCTGCAGTTTGCATCATTGAGGTACATCCCGCTGCAAAGTTAACATTTTTTTCAACATGTTTTGCATGAGTTGGACTTTGCATCATCAAAATAATATCCTGCTTGGAAATCTTGCAATGCTATTCGCCATAATGTAGCATGATTGTGGACCTATGCACACAGTACTGGCATTCTTCTTTCGGCATTAGTATGTGAGCTAAATCTTGTTGAAATGAATTCTGCACAACAGAGCACAGGATCATTGTTCTCTGTACAGCTGGCCCTTCTACCATATACAGAAAAATTGAGCAGGCAGGCATCTGAATACAAGCCAGTAGACAGAAAGTATAATTGCTTCTTGTATAAATGCACTCCAACATCTTCCCTCAGTCCTTAGGAAAGGTGACTGAAGGCAGGTGACTGAAGAATAGAGCTACTTTCATATATTACCTGTTTAATTTGGTGTGAATGTGTTATGTAAACTCAGCCACATTTATCTATTAATTCTGATGGGATGATTCAGTATAAACCATAATAGAAGGGTCCATATTAATATCCAGAAAGCTCTCTTTTCTACACTTTATTTAATAAAATTTAAATTTTGTGTGTGTCCGGATGTAAAATTAAAAATATTTTATTACTTATTATTTAAATGCTTTCAATCACAATTCTGAAATTAGGAAAATATGTAAAAGGCAGGACAAAAGTGATCAGCGCAAAATGGAACACAGTAGCACAGAGTTAAGCCCATGTCACATTGCACCAACGGATGGAAAGAGGATGTAAAATGGAGAGAAACACTTGCCATCTGTGAGTTAGACGAGCATCATTTCTGTACTCACTGCATATGTTTTTCACACTCTCTATCCGTCCAGCATCCGTCTACTGAGATTATATCCGCTCAAAAAGGTTTGAGCTGCACAAAACTTTTTGAGCGGATAAAGTATCCAACGCATCCGTTATACATCCGCTATGCATACAGGGAACATCCGTTATAACGTACGTCATCATCCGTTACGCATCCGCTATATCCACTAGCATCCGCTGCGCATCCGCGCAAACTCGCATCCGCTCCAGCGGAAAACAGACACAGGGAGGAAGCGAAACGGACGCGGAACGGACACGCGAGCGTTAGTAGCACGGACGTAGAAAGGATCAAAGCGGATGCAGCTCACATATAAGCATTAAACGGATAAAATATTTGTATAGGGATGTTTCTCGGTATTTAGGATGTCTGCAGGATGTCTAGGATGCAGAAGGACACCTAGCAGAAAAACTATATTTCCTATAAAAAGGGGAGAAATCACCTGGATCTCACTTTCAGTCCAGCAGCCCTGCTGTGCAGACCTCTTCAGCCTTGATCTTGCTCTTGCTCTTGCTCTTCCACAGCATCCAGTCAGATCCACCATGGATCGTCACACACTCCTTTGGGTAGCCGCCATCATTCTACAACAGTGGGAAGCCTCTACAGCCTTTTCACCTGTTCTACGCAAGGAAAAGGAGGCGTCCAAGAAGTGTCTGGGTCGAAGATGGATCGCGAGAAGAGCCGAGTACAGAGTGTTAACAAGCTGATGGTGAGCTGAGGAACAAAGACCCTTGTGCATTCCAGAACTTCATGAGGATGCCGCAAGCCATGTTTCACGAAGTTGTGGAGCGGGCTGAGACCCAGGTTGACCAAGGGAAACACCAACTTCCGGCCCAGCCTGGCCCTGGGCTCAAGTTGGCACTGACTCTGTGCCACCTGGCCTCAGGAACCACGTACAGAACATGCAGTATGGCTGGAGGGTGCCACACAACACCATCGATTGTGGCCAGAGAAGTGGTGCAGGCCATCATCGAAGAATACATGGAGGAGCTCCTCCAGTGCCCCTCCACTGAAGAAGGCTGGAAAGAAGTTGCAGGAGTAGTGGTATCAGAAGTGGAACTTCCCCCACACCGTTGGAGCCATAGATGGGAAGCACGTGGCCTGCAAAGCCCAGCCAGTCAGGGTCCACTTATCACAAATACAAGGGCTTCTTCGGCATCATCCTCTTCGCCATGGTCGATGCTGACTACAAGTTCATGTACATTGATGATTCAGGCAACGGGTCAGCTTCAGATGCCCAGGTATACAACACCAGTCATCTCAAGGAGGGGCTGGAACACAACCTCATCAGGGCTTCCCAGATCCAGACCCCCTGCCCCAACGACACGAAGATACCCTACTCATCATTGGGATGACGCCTTCTCCCTCAGAACCTACCTCATGAAACCCTACACTTCCAGATGCCTCACCGTGAAGAGAGGATCTTCAACTACAGACTGTCCAGGGCAAGGCGGGTGGTGGAGAACACCTTTGGCATCCTGGCCAACAGGTTCCAGGTACTTCTCACACCATGCAGCATCCCCCACAGACTGTGAGGAGGATCGTGGAAGCTTGCTGCATCCTGCAAAATCTCATGCGCACCCGCTACCCATGTTGCAGAACAGGTTGTGGACCACCAACAAAGCAATGGGGACATTGGAGTCTGGTGAATGGAGGCAAGAGCGAAACCAGATAGATACTGTGATGTGCAAGGCCCAACAGAGCTTCACATGAAGGAAGAAGCAGCGCAATCTCCTAAAACACTGGTGCAACTCCCCAGCTGGAGCAGTGGAGTGACAAGACAGGATGGTAGATGCTTAATGGTGCTTCCTTCAGCCTGTCTCATCACATGATGAGATTGGGCATGTATGTTGAATGGCCTACAATGAACAGGCATTTAATAAAGAGTTGTGTTTATGTTGAATGTGTTGATGAATGATTACATTGTTATTGATAATAAAGGGCCAAAAGGTGTGGCACCTGGGAGGGTGGACCAACAGCCCCACTATGCTTGCACTGGGAGCTTATCTATCCCACAGCTATTACCTCCCACAGCTATTACCCATCCCACTGCTCCATCTACCATCACAAGCAGCAAGGCTGTCCAACCATTTCTAAAAGTTTCACAAGACTTTATTACTAAAGAGAACTGAACCAAGTGTGGGAAGCAAAGATAAACTTTATTACAAACAACTGTAAAAGCAAAAATGACCAATAAGTGTCCCAAGCAAAGATAAGTACAGGGTAGCACCCAGTCTCTCCACTCTTCTCAGTCACTCTGAGGCATGCCATAGTCTCAGGAGTGAAGGGTCCAGGTGCTGTGGAGGTGCAGTGGCTGGAGTGCTGGTCTGAGTGCCATTGGGTGCTGCCCCGAGAGGACAACAGGGGATGTGTGGTGGAGGAGATCTCAGAGAGCTGGCTCATGCCTGTGATGTTGAAGCTCCTTCCTCCGATGACTGGGGTGTCAGTCCCAAGACCGATGACAGATGTTCTGAGGCCGGGCTTGGCTGTGGGGTGGAGGGAAGGAGGGAGGTAGTGGGCTGTCTGGTCTGCAGGTGAGCGAGGTGAGGCGTCGGTGCATCTGTGGCTCCAGATGGCGCCAGTGGCATCGGTGGTATTGTTGGCAGTCTGTGGCATCAGTGGCATCGTGCACTGTGGTGCCGATGTACCTGTGCCTGGACTGTGCCTGTTCTGCTGGAACCCCTGGTAGCCGTAGCCTTGGTTGGTGAGGGGATGTGGAAGCCTTGGAAGGGCTGTGACATCACCTGGGGTGGAGGAGCAGACCTGGAGTGGGGTCGGAGCAGGTTCAGCTGGCCTGGAGGGTGGTGCAGAAGACCTGTGATCCTCTCCTTTATCACCTGGTACTGGGATTCAGATATGTCCATGAGGTTCGTTCACGTAAGGGTGTTAGAGGGATGGTATGTCAGAGTGTACCAGCTGAGAGAGGAGATCTATAGCTGCTTTGATGGTGTCCCTGATTCTCCAGCAGGACAGTGTGACTCAGTCTGGCTTTCTGCCTGCTTTCTGTGGAGGTGGGCTTGGGGTGGGATGGGTTCGGACTCTGGTGCAGTGGCCTCTTCTTGCACTGCGTCAGGGGTCCTCACGTGCTCCGCCACAGGAGTGCAGCTTCGGGGGGGGCTCCATCGTGGGGTGCTCACAGATACCTGCCTGGACACAGAGCTGACTCTTGGCCAGAAGAGGCGCTCTCTGTGGCTGCCTGGAGATGAGGGTAGACAGAGGGGCTGCTCTCGGTGGGGATCTCACCCTCCAAGAAGCTGGACTTGCCATCACATAATTCTCCGGTCGGTGAGCTTGACCGTGCGCTGGCCAGACTTCTTGAGGTGCAGCTTCCCGTACCAGGTGCATGTGCTTCCGCCACCCGAGAGCACCTCTGAATGTAGCCCAGGCACTCCGCCCTTTCTCTCCAAGCATCCCGCTTCCCTTTTGGTGTCTCGATAGAGCCTGTGTCCCTTTGCCAGAGGTACTCGTTCTCCTCAGCCATTCAAGCACCTCATCCTCATGTTCCTCTTCAATGGAGTACTGTCTCCTCTCCCTATCTCGCGATTGCCTCTTCCTCCCTCTGGCAGGGCCTTCTGGGCCCTCGATCAGTAGGGCTTTGAGGTTCTAGGGCTGGTCCATCACACACCACCACCAGCAGCAGCAACACCACAGCGCCAGCACCAGCAGCGACAGCAGCAAGCGACACCAAGCACCAGCAGCACCAGCAGCACCAGGAGCAGCACCATCAGAGTAAGCACCAACAGAAGCACCAGCACCAGAGAGCAGCACCAGCAGAGTAGCACCAGCAGAAGCACCAGTACCAGCACCACCTCCAGTCCAGCACCAGGAGGCAACCAGCAGAGTTAGTACCAGCAGGAGCACCAGCACCAGGAGCAGCACACCGAGCAGAGTAGCACACAGCATAAGCACCAGCACCAGGAGCAGCACCAGCAGAGTAAAACACCAGCAGAAGCACCAGTCAGCACCAGGCCACGGCACCAGCACCAGGAGACAGCACCAGCAGAGTTAGTACCAGCAGGAGCACCCAGCACCAGGAGCAGCACCAGCAGAGTAAGCACCAGCAGAAGCAACCAGCGACACGCAGAGCACCAGCAACAGCAGGTCGAGCACCAGCAGCAGAAGCCCCAGCAGAGCAGAGTCAGCGTTAGGGCGTTGGATGGTGGCCCTTCCTTCTTGCCAGGGGCTGGCAGGAGTAGGCACAGGCTTCTCTTCGTCCCCATGGTGTTGGGGAGATGTGTCTGGCAGCAGATCTTTCCTTGAATGGTGACCTGCTTCCGAGCTGCATCCTTTTATATCCGCGGGGCTGATGGCAATGCTTCCTCCCCGCATGCGCAGTGAAGTCTTTGCATCCACTAGGCATCCGCTAGGCATCCGCTAGTGTCTGTGATGCATCCGTGTCATCCGCTAGGCATCCGCTCTGCATCCGCTCCTTCCGCTGTGCGTCCGCGCTTCGCTGTGCTCCCCCGAAGCCCTGCGGGATGTGTTCTCCACTTCCATCTGCTTCCATCCACTAGCTTCTGTTGAGATCCGCTTAACATCCTCGCTACGTCTCTCCGTCCGTTCCTTTCCGTTGTTGTCCGTCTGTTTATGCAAATTTGGGGCACTTTGAGAGCGGATAACAACAGATGGAACATTTTCTCGTCCGCTGTGTCCTTTTTACATATGTTTTGCATCTGTCGACCAATGTGACCTAGCCTTTAAAAGGTACAGCGAGTTCAATTAAAATTTAAAATCAAAATAACACGTTTTAAAATTCATTACCTTGCTGTTTCATGTAACATTTCAGTTCCTTTCTGTCGAATACAGATGTATATCATTGAATTTACATTAAAAAAAGCCTGAATGATCCTAATGAAATCATCACATTTTATATTTCATTTAGTAAAATCTCTTTTAAATCATGCTCCACACCTGGGGACTTCATGGTCATGCCTATGTATTTTCTTGACAAGATTATGGAAGTGGTTTATAATAGTGTGACAGAGTAGGAAGGGCCCTTGGAGGTCCTCTAATCCAATTTCCTGCTCAAGCAGAAAACCTGATACCATTTCAAACAAATCGTTGTCCAATCTCTTCTTTAAAGCCTTGGGATTTCCTAACAATCAATTCAAGGTAAGACATGCCCATATCATTCTTTAAAAATGCCATAATTGTTTCACTGCCATGGACTACTAGGGTTTGCTTGCTCAATCCAGCCGACTAATCCCTCTCCTCTGCTTCTTGTTTCTGGCATCCTAGCCTATAAGGCAGCAGGAGGGTTTGCTTTAGTTGGAGTAGGGCAGTAGTAACAGCCTCCTGGTCATTTCAGTGGTGCATGCCAAACAATTTTTGGAGTGGAGAAAATCATCCTGCAGAGTTACATTGAATCGGATTAGGTTTACTGTTCTTTTGAATATGACATGAGAAGGAGGAAATTTTCCCATTGGTAGGAAAATATCTTTGGGAAAAAGGATTCTTACTTTCTAAGAAAGGACAGCTCATTTTTTTCTCTCTAATATAAATGATACTGTGGAAGCATTAGGATATGCCTGCCTTCTGGCAGATCTCTTGTCTGACTTTTCCCTGTTGGAGGCAGCACCACATCACTCCTTGCCTCATCAGGCAGAGAAGAGATAGAGGATAATCCAGCAATATGGGGAAAAATTGGTAGGGGGTAAAAGACTTGTATAAACTCCTGAGGCATAACACTGAAGGTCCAGTTTGAAGCTTAATAGCCCTGCTGCCATAATAATTGCGACTGGAAGAGGCTGTGGGGTTCATTTCTCAGCTTCTTACCCATTGTTTCCAAGTGTCTTTAACGCAAGTGCCCCAATCTGGCATCCCTACATATGCTGGGATTGTAACTCCCAGAATTCCTAGCTAGTCACTTCTCAATGTCCCATTCTTGGCTTAATGTCATATAAGAAATTGTTGGGAAGGAATAATTCAGATAAAGTAAAGTGAACTGATTTCTGCACAAGCACATTGAAAAAAAACTAATTATTTCATCCCATGAAGCTCTTATATACATTGATTTACCTTTTTTTTTTTTAAATGGAGCATTAGAATAAGATATTTAATTTCCCAAATAGCTACTATGCTGATGGGACACAGGTAATCATCATTAATTCTGAATGGGAGAAAAAACCCCTTTAGAACTTCCAGTATACAACTCCTCCATCCTATTGATTTCAGAAAGATTTGTGTGCTTAAGCTATTCTGAATTATACCCAAGAGATATCAAATGTCTCACTTTAAAGGGCTGAAGGGTCTGAATTTGTTCCAGAACATCAGGCATTAAGAACATTCACTTGGTTGAATTCATTCATTTCCTATTACAAGAGGGATGCAGTTGTAATGATCTTTGACAATAAAAGCAGTAAAATTACTTGCGGTATCAGAAAGACTCGTACGTTTATTATCTTTGAACAGATCATAATCTATTTCATCAGAGGCTAACTGCCACAAAACTCTTTGTTGTGTTTACTTCCCCATAATGGAAGGTAATGAATGTTCTTTTTAAATCGAATATTGCAGGCCTACTAACTTTCACAGCCCAGTCAAAGATAATCAAAGCACTCATTTAGTTTTTAATCCTATCTGAAAAATGTGGAGCCAATCTGCGCTTTATTTCTAAACATGGTGGTGGATAAATAGTGACACAGAAAGACAACTTTTTGTGACATCTTCAGCAAATCCTGGCTTGTCTGACTTCAAGCTAGTATGTAGGGAGACTATCTGCCTGACTTTATATAGAGGATGCTCAGGAGATCAGTCTGATTCCAGGCCAGAGAATTTAGAAAAAAGAAGCCTTGAAGTTGTCCATCCATATCCAATACCTGCAGCTCTATGACACAATCTCTACTGAGCATAATGTATTTCTATTATTTCACATGCATCTCTCTCTATATATATAGTACATTAGTGTATACTGATCTTATGCAGATGTGTTTCCTTTTTCATACTTTTTTCCTGATAATCTTTTCCTCTTTGGGACATCTTATTTGTATCAGAAGATAAGAACTCTCTCTCCTCCTTTCCAGTGATGCCATTCAGTTTTGGAAGGCGACTGGGAGGGAAGGGAGAAGATTCTTCTACTGGGCCTTCCTGATCTCTTGTCTTCTTTGTTTAATCAACTGGACATGCATCTGGTGAATTGGCATGGAGCCTAGTTCTGGAATTGAACTCTTGATCTCAAGAAATTCACCAAAGGTTTGTTCATTGACATTGTTTATGGTTTGAACTTCGAACATATTTTAAAACCCAATGTGTTCTAGTCACAGGAAGAAAAACTGTTGGTTTTTCTTAGTTTTCTCATTTTTACAAATATGTTCACATAAAATATTGCACATATTTTGATTCATGTTTCTGCAAAATACTTTTTTTGCAGCTTTAGCTGCAAATGATATTAGATTACAGATTTAGCTTCTTGATTATGGTTTTTATTGAAAAGAAAATTAATATTTGGCTCAGCCATACATTTTGTGCATCACATGTGACTTACACATTTCTGGATGTTCATTCCACTTTGAAGATTTAATCCAGTAACTCTTTTTAAAAGCAAATTAATAGTTGCAATTAAAGTACACAAACCTCTAACACTTACAAGCATCAGCATTGTTCTGCTGATGGTGCTAAAAATACAGCATCTTCTTAAAATACCTAAAAATACAATGTTCTCTTGGATATGTAGTGAGTAAAAAGTCTGATATGAAAAACTGCCTTATACTGAATAAGGCTAATGAAGCAAACATATGTTAACAGACTCATTGGGAAATAACATTACAGAGCTAGTTCTTTTAAATAAAGATGCTACCCTTAAAAGTATCATAATGGTATATTCACTTTCCCCTAAGCACTCTCAAAAAGAGAGAAATACATATGTAACTTTATGCCATGCCCTCATAGATGAGGTTTTCTGTGCCTTTTACCCCCTCTTAGAGGAGGGGGAATATGTACCTATTTGCACACAATATGTCTTACATACTGTTTTCAGACTGTTATTTTTCAGGGCAGGATTTTAAAGTAATTATCATAGCAGAATTTCTGTTTAAAAGGAAGTGAACAGACTGAAGCATTAGATTTCATGACAGCATTCCAACATTGTACTTGTATGAGCTGTGATTGTTTTAGGAATGTTTAAAATTCCTTGTTGCTTGGAACAGAAATTGTGTATTTAAAAATATTTGCTGGGGATACCTTAAAAATCCTTGGTGTACCACATCCAGTCATGTTATGCACAGAGACATGCAGAGCTAGCTCTTGCCCCAGTCAACTCAGTTTTAAATAATTGCTTCTGTTATAGATAATCCTATGGTGCCAGAAATATATGTAATCTGAAATGTGAATGTGTGCTTGTGTGTGTGCAGCAAGGTCCCTGTAAGATGCCTGACAAATCAATGCTGGCTGAAAGTCATGGATGTTATGAAACTGTCTCAGGCCCAATCAGATAAGCATATGCTAACATAACTCAGCCAGTTTATTCAGGATGTTTCCTAGCCTTAACTCAAGGACTTATTTCCTCATGTAAGTAAACAGTGAACAACATGCCAATGTCACTATCAGCCATTAACCATTAGGAACTAGTAAGACAGGAAACAGCAGCCAGGAGTTTAATCCAAATAACTTCCATTCCATAGGTCTTATCGACTTTCCTTAAATGGCTGTCCTCTTATTTTTCAAATTTAGCCTTCATCAAAACCTCGTCGGGTGCCACCATATTGGTTGAAAATCTTGTATTGAATAAAACAATTTAATGAAGTACCACAGTTACAAGAAGCCTGTTAGGAATGATAGTCACCTAACAGTTGTGCTGGAAATATATAAACAAGGATAGTAATTTAATACTGTATCTTTAAGAGAATGCTGTAATTGTGATTGGCTGAGGTTCCTCCAATGGCCAAAAGATGGAGCCAGAAACCTGGTTTCTTTCTCCTTGCATTTCCTGTTTTGAGGAATTGCCTGATAGTCATTCTGCTTGGATTGTTGTGAGTCTTGCAACTGTTAGCAAACTCCGTTTACTGAACTCTGTTTATGATACTTGACTTCATTTTTGGATTATCCNTTGCAACTGTTAGCAAACTCCGTTTACTGAACTCTGTTTATGATACTTGACTTCATTTTTGGATTATCCCTGGACTGATGCTAACTGATTTAACTGTGTATGATTTGGACTGTTCGTTGGACTTTGTTTACCCATTTACTGGAAGTAAAACCTACATTTTACTGTTCAGTGTATCTGTATGCTGGTTCTGTGTTATTCAACATCACTTTCACTAAGTTTCCCTGAGTGCACTCATTCTCCATACCTCAACAAAGCCAATCTCAGATAGAGGATCCCAGAAGAAAAGATGATCCAGGCTTAAGATTGAGGATTAAACAAGGTTTTATTTGCATGTTGAGGTCCATGCTATCCAAAGTGTTCAGAATAAGGACTTCATTTTAAAACAAGATTCATGACTTTTATGGAATGAAACAGTACCTTAAGCATTTTCATTTGCTTATTAAAGTTCCTTAGCTTTCCAAAATGGGGGAGGGGAACAAATTTGGAGCTGATTTTTTTCTGTGCTGCTCCTGAGACCACAAAAGTATGCTGGTACAGTGCATGTAACTTTAAGGCTATGTTTTCTCCATCCTTCATCTAAGTAACAGATATTTGGACTTAGGCCTTATTGCTGTTTATTTTGTCTTTATATCCTTTTTTTTTTTTTTGCAATTTGTCTATTTTTAATTCCATCCCAAATAGTTTCCAGGTATCATTAGCCTTTTATTTTGGTCCCTTTTTTAAGGCCAATATCTGATAGCTAGGTTAATATACCCCTACAGGCATATTTACAACATTCCATAAGTTATAATACTGGTCATAGTTTTGTCTCCCCAGTTTGTACACAACTGTGAGAAGTTCAAAAAAAGGATTGACTATTGAAGGAAGAGGCTGAACAACAAAGGTGTATGGATTACACTCTATCTGTGAGATCTGACAGAGCTTCCCCACATTGCTTTCCCATAGCAAACTACTGTATCTAGTGAAGGCATATCACACCATCTGAATGAGTCACATGAGGCCCAGGTTCTCTAGCTTGATGGATCTACTAAGTTCTGGGCATGAGCAGAGGCTGCTCTCACTGAAGAAAGCCACTGCAATTCACCTGGACAGAATCTGGGTGACATTTTGAAAGGAATTTGAACCAACTACAGCACTGGTGTCAAACCTGTGGTTTCACGCTGATGTCACATAATTTTTTTCGCCTTCACAGAGTTGGGGTGTGTGTGGCCTGTGTGTGACACATCTGGGCCCCGGGCCACCAGTTTGACACCCATCAGGAATCAAAATGTAACTTCACTGATCTACACCACCACTTCTGCAAATCCTTGATGGAACTCTTTCTTACCTAGATATTATATCAGATGTCAGAAAACTCTACTATGGAGATAGAAAAAGATCTTGCTCCTTTATGACCTCAATGATGAAGCAGCTGACCTCATTCAAAGACAAAGAATGCTTACTAAAATATTCCTTATTGGCATGCTTTGTATAGCAAAAGCTACTGAAGTATTTTGTCTCCTGTGGCAATTGCAACTTGTTCTCCCCTGTTAATTGTTTACTCAAGCAGGATGCTTACACTCAAAGATTTCTCAAAAGCAAGCATCCTTTTGAAATTCCTAACTGTCTGTTCAGTGGTTACAGAAAATGGATTATTTCCCCACATAAAGAATGTTTACAACATGACCTTTTTCAATGCTCATTGTGGCTTTTAGTTCATTAGCTTGCCATGGTTTCTTTTATAGACTTGATTTCTGTATACGCTAGTATACAGTACCTAATGATTGACTATTTAGGTAATCATTGCCCACAAGTTGCAGAAATAAAGTCTAATCAGTGACTGGTTGAGGAAGTGACCTTGTCTGATCTGTGATGCAAGAAAGGAAATGACCAAACGAACTAACCTCTTCACAGCTGAATTCTAGTGAAGGGCACAAATGAATGAATCAGCACTTTAGATCAAGTGCTTCAGAGCATATAAAGCTCCCAAGGTTGTTACATCCTTTTCTTTTTTCTGGCCTGATGGGGGAAATTTTGTTTCACAAACTCAATGTGCTACTTGGCTACAAAAGGCACTGAGGAAAATGTAAAAATGTATATTTCTGTAATGGAACCAAGCTTGATTCTGAGACCTCAGCATTTAACTGTCATCATTCATGGCTCACTGACAATTCAAAATCTCTTGGAGAATCATACATGATCAAAAGTGAGTTGATAAATCTGAAGACTTAATGTCAAATTGGATTGAAAATGGAAGATTTATGCTCAAAATTTCCCACAATATTTTTTTTTATTAAAAGCAGTTACTTCCCACTATTCCATCCACATTAGCAGAGCAGGCCAGGGAGGAGAGGATTGGGAAGTTCAATTCCCAGTTCTGTTTTCCTAATTTAAAACACATGAAGAGTGGGAACGCATTTTGTGGTGGTGGAAATTGTCTCAAATTTTGACTTAGATATCTGCTTTCTACCCAAAACCAAGTCTTCTCTAATAATATCATACGCTGAGTAGTTGTAGAATACTTACTTAAGTGAAGATTCTCAAGGACAGCTAAACCACCTCTGGCAAGTCAACAGGGAATAATTGTCTGTGAGAGTGGAACTTTAAACATGAGATGACACAAGATTTTGGGAGAGATGGAGAATGAGACGCAGTCTTCTGTGAAAAACCCATTCCCAAGTACTCAATGTTGGTTCCTGTAATGTGGTTCCAAAGAACAAAATTGTTTCCAATCTGCCACCGGAACCTCACAAAAATATTGTGGTTAAAATATTGTGCTGGTCCTGCTTTTGCTGCTACTGTTGTTGTTGTTGCTGCTGCTGGTGGCTGTGGTAGCAGCAGCCCTACAACCTTGAAGCCCCTCTGATAAGGGCCCAGATGGCCCTGCCAGAGGGAGGAACAGGCAGACGCCAAGAACGAGTAACGGAGAGGGAGGCAATACTCCATCGAAGAGGAACATGAGGATGAGGCTGCCTGGAATGGCTGAGGGAGGAAACGAGTATCTTTGCAGAAAGGACACAGGCATCTATCCGAGATACGCAAAGGAAGGCAGGCTGCTTGGAGAGAGAAAGTGGAGAGCCTGGGCTACACTTCAGAGGTGCTCTCTCGGCTGGTAAAGCACATGCACACCTGGTAGGGAAGCTGCACCTCAAGAAATCTGGCCAGGCCCAACGGTCAAGCTGAAGGACCAAGAGACCTAGTGATGGCCAAGTTGCAGCTTCTTGGAGGGGTGAATGATCCGCCACGAGGAGCAGCCCCTCTCACCAACCCTCTCTCTTCTCAGCGCAGCCCGCAGAGAGCCAGTCCTCTCCTGGCCAAGAGTCAGCTCCTGTCTCCAGGCAGGTATCTGTGGAGCGTGCAACGACGGAGACCCCCCAACAGCTGCACTCCCCGTGGCGAAGCACGTGGAGGACCCCTGACGCAGTGGAAGGGAAAGGAGAGTGCACTTTCCAACCAGAGACCAATTCCACATCCACCCCCAGCTCCACCTCCACAGAAAGAGGCAGAGAGGCGAGACCGGAGGGCAAGAGCCACACTTTGTCCTGCTGGAGATCAGGGACCCATCAGAAGCAGCGTAGATCTCTCTTCTCAGCTGCTACACACCAACATCCCATCCTCCACCGCAAGCCCTTCCTCACCTACGTTAACTAGACCCTCATGGACCATGTCCGAATCAACAAAGTACCAGGTGATAAAGGACAGCATCACCGGTCTTCTTCACAACCCTCCAGACCCAGGCTGAACCTGCTCCCACCCAGTCCAGCGTCTCTGCTCCACCCCAGGTGATTCACTGGCACTCCAGGCTTTCCACAGGCCTCACTACCAAGGCTAATGGCTACCAGGAGCTCCAAGCAGCAATAGGCAAGCCACTTCCAGTCCTAGCACAGGTACATCGTAACGCCACCCGGTGCTACCGTGCCACTGATGCACCCACGCCCACCGATGGCCACCCATGCCAGCCGTGTTTACTACCCATGCCACAGAATGCCCACCACCGGCCTGCACACGCCGTCAGCTGCAGACCCAGACAGCCCCACTACAACTCCTCTTCCTCCACCCCACAGCCAAGCCCGCCTCAGAACATCTGTCATCGCGTATTGAGGCTTGACACCCCATGTCCTGGGAAAGGGCTCTCAACATCACCAGGGACTGAGCCCAGCTCTCTGAGAGCTTCCTCCACACACATCCCCTGTTGTCATCTCGGGGCGCAGGCACCCAATGGCGCCTCAAGACCAGCATCCAAGCCAGCAGCCAGCCTCCACAGCCACCTGACCTTCCCCCTGAGACTATGGGCCACGCTCAGAGTGACTTGAGAAGAGTGCAGAGACTGGGTTGCTAAACTGTTGACTTTATCTTTGCTTGGGAACACTTTACTTTGGTCATTTTGCTTTAACAGTTTGGTTATTTAATTAAAGCTTATCTTTGCTTCACCACACTTGGTTCAGTTTTTTAGAAATAAAGTCTTGGTGGAAATTTTTAGAAAAAATGGTTTATAGAGCCTTTGCATGCTTGTGGGATGGGTTAAGATAGCAGTGGATGGCGCAGGGAATACTTTGGGATGGTTAAGATAGAAGTGGGATAGGCAGGGATACTTTGGATGGGTAATAGCTGTGGGATGGCAGGGATACCTTTGGGATGGGTAATAGCTGTGGGGATAGGGCAGGGATACCTTTGTATGGGTAATAAGTGTGGGGATGGGCAGGGATACCTGTGGGGATGGCAGGGATACCTTTGGGATGGGTAATAGCTGTGGGATAGAATAAACCTCCAGTGCAAGCATAGTGGGACTGTAATGGTCCACCCTCCCAGGTGCCACACGGTTTGCCCTTTATTTTCAATAATCAAATGTAATCATTGATCCACAACATTTCAACATAAACACAACTCTTTTGTTAAATTGCCCTGTTCATTGTCGGGTGGCACATGGCACAATCTTCATCAGTGTTGATGAGATAAGGCTGAAGGGAAAGCAACCATTATAGCATCTACCATCCTGTCTTGCACTCCACTGCTCCAGCTGGGGAGTTGCCACCAGTGTTTCAGGAGGTTGGCTGCTGCTTTCTTCCCTTCATGTATAAGCTCTGTTGGGGCCCTTGCACCATCCAACATCTATCCGGTTTCACTCATTTGGCCTTCCCCCAAATTTCCCCCCAAAGGAAACTCCCATGTCCCATTGCCTTTGTGAAGGTCCATGACCTGTTCTGCAAACCACTGGGGTAGCGGGTGCGCATGAGATGCTGCGGCATGCAGAAGCTTCCACGATCCTCCTCACGGTCTGGTGGGCGATGTGCATGGTGGTGAGAAGTACCTTGGAACCTGTTGGCCCAGGATGCCAAAGGCGTTCTCCACCCGCCTTGCCCTGGGACAGTCTGTAGTTGAAGATCCATCTCTTCACGGGTGAGGCATCTGGAAGTGTAGGGGCTTTATGAGGTAGGATCTGAGGCGAGAAGGCGTCAATCGACCCCACTATGAAGTAGGGCACATCTTGTGTGTCGTTGGCAGGCGGGTTCTGGATCTGGGAAGCCGCATGAAGGTTTGTGTCCAGCCCCTCCTTGAGAAGAACTGGTGTTGTATACCTGGGCATCTGAAAGAATGAGCCGTTGCCTGAAAGCATCGATGTACATGAACTTGTAGTCCAGCATCGACCATGGCCGAAGAGGATGATGCTGAAGAAGCCCTTGTAGTTTGTATGTGGACCCTGATCTTGGCTGGAGCTTTGCAGTTCCACGTGCCTCCATCTCCCTGGCTCCAACGGTGTGGGGAAGTTCACCTTCTGAACACCACTGCTCTGCAACTTTTCTCCAGCCTTCTTCAGTGGAAGGACACTGGAGGAGCTGCCTCTTTGGTATTCTCGATGATGGCCTGACACCACTCTTCTGAACCACAATCTGATGGTGTTGTGTGCACCCTCACAGCCATAGCTGCATGCTCCTGACATGGTCCCGAGGCCAGGTGCGCAGAGTCCAGTGCCACCGTTGATCCAGGGTCCAGGCTGGCCAGAAGTTGGTGCCCTGCTTGGTCAACCTGGGTCTGCAAGCTGACTCCACAGACTTCGTCAACATAGCTGGCGGCATCCTCATGAAGTTCTGGAATGCACGAGGGTCTTCATTCTCAGCTCCACCATAGCTTGTTATACACTCCGTACTCTGCTCTTCTATGTAATGAATTGTCCATCTTCGGACCCAGAACACTCTTGGACACCTCCTTTCTTCGTGTAAAACAGGTGAAGAACTGTGGAAGCTTCCGCACTGTTGTTAGAACGATGGTGGCTTACGCAAAAGGAGTGTGTTGACGATCCATGGTGGAGATGAACTGGAATGGCTGTGGAATGGCAAGAGCCAGATGAGGCTGCAGAAGGTCGCACAGCAGGACTGCTGGGACTGAACAGTGAGATCCAGGTGAGTTCACTCCCCTTTTTATAGGAAATATACGTTTTCCCTCGGTGTCCATTTTGCATCCTCTAGGCATCCTGCAGACATCCTAAATATCGAGATACGTCCCTCTCGAAGTTTTTCCATTTTTAATGCTGTATGTGAGCTGCATCGTTTTCATCCTTTCTCTGTACTGCTACTAACGCTGTGTGTCCGTTTCTGTGGTCCCGTTTCGCTTCCTCCCTTGTCCGTTCCGCTGGAGCGGATGTGAGTTGCGCGGAAATGCGCAGTGGATGCCTAGCGGATTATAGCGGATGCTTAACAGATGGACACGGGATGTAGAACGGATGTTCCCCGTATGCGTATCAGATGCAGAACGACGTGTTGGTACTTTTTTCCACTCAAAAAGTTTTGTGCCAGCTCAAAACATTTTGAGCATATGAAATGCTCAATAGACGGGATGCTGGACGGATAGAGAGTATTGAAAACAGACGCAGTGAGTACAGAACGAAAGCATCGCGTTAACCAACGGATGGCAAGTGTTTTTCTCCGTTTTACATCCTCTTTCCATCTGTTGGTGCTGTGTGACAGGGGCTTTATCTGTAATTCCTTGGCAGTACAGTTCTTTCTGCATTGTGCAATGGTGCATGGCAAGTGCCATATTCACAGTCTTCTGATATAATCCTCAAAGAATTACTTCTAACAATGTTGGTATGTTATTTGGGAAAGTGAATGTGAAGGGGAAAAAAGGAACATGGGTAGAAGAGTTCTGTCATGTATTTTTTTAAAGTATACATTAATGAATAATATCATTTCAAAATGTCCTGAATATCCTAATACCACTTTAGTCTGCTCACTTTAATCAGCCTACATAAGTATTTTTTTCCTTATGATTGCTTGAAATCCAGCTGTGTCCTTCCTCCTGTCTTTGAATTTGTGACAGGTTCTCCAGCATGAGAGATCGGTCTTATGGGATTGGTTCCCAGAAATATAAGACCCCAAGTGTTTCTTAACAGGATGAAGTTGTTGCTGTTGTTAATAATGTGATAAAACACAAGCAAATAGATACAAAAGAATTGTGTGGAAAGGTAATTGTCTTTCATTTCATGCCAATAGAGTTCATATACAAACCATCACTGCATCCCTAGTCACTTTCGGAGAAATCAAAGTGCTTTCAGACAGGGTGGCATGTATTAGTCTTAGCACCCAGACTGTCTCTGACATTTGGTGCCTGACAGCATTCTTTGCACTATGCTACCATACCACTTTCAGAGACATGAAAGGCTGCTCATTTCCCCCCAAGACAATATTCATCCCATAAGTGAGGATTATTTTATTAACTTGCTAACTTTCTGCCAGGGATTATAAGAAGTCATTTCTAAACGTTGCTTTTGGCAAGCACCAACATTTACTAAAGAAGTTCTGCCAAAGTCTCTGCTTGTGTTATGTCTTGTACATCCTCTTTTTATATTAATGCAATTGTTTTACCCATAGCGGATGTTATTCACCTTGAGAATGGGATGTTTAAGCAGTGGATGCCATAGCGAGTGGATGTTTCATGCTTCCTCTTCCTCCTCTTCATTGGAATCAACAGAAAGGAAGGCTGCCAATCATATTTACAAATGGACAGGATAAGAAGGAGAATGGGACCCGAGGCAGAAATTGCTAAATGTGTTTGGTTCCTGAGACACAGAGTGAATGATGAGCATTCCTTAACACAGGCACATGCACTTAAATCACATATTATCCAAGGCACGATTCTGGGGTCTGAAGCAGGCATTTTTATATGGTGGGGGGGAAAATAGAGCAATAATACATTACATTACTGGATACTTTTTCACTATTCCCATGTCTCCTTATGCATACCCCTCATGGCTGACCTGATAATATATTGTGGTTCAATGGTTGCTTTCAGTTAGAAATCTTTTTCAACACATGGTTTTCATATGAGCCCAAGTCTTTTCATTGATGGTGGGCTTTCATAATGGAAAAACCATTCTTAGACAGGCTGTTGCTAAACTTTTGGTGACTTCTAGAAGGAAAAATGGGGAAGTGTCGTGTTTTATTAAGCTATAGAGTAGATAAGTGGTAGAATATTGCCTGCTGTACTACTTTTACTTGCCACTAAGATGGTAGTTATAAATTCAGCTTTCACAGATTTAATTATAGAGGTTACTAACATCTCTGTAAATTAACTTGCTAACAGCAGTCCCTATGTTTTTCCAAGCCATATACAGTCAATCAAGAACAACGTGCAATCAGTATCTCTCAGGATATCAAGTCGCTTTTGCTGAGTGCCCCATCTTTTTGTCAGGATCATGTTAAGTCCAGTCTTTTGTGAAGCTTAAGTTGTTGGGTATCACTTTCCCCTAAGAAAACAACAAGCATAGATTAAAGGATAATAACAGATTTTTACCATGCCGCTCTGATGGTTAAATATTGAGTACAGCTGCAACTAAGGCCAACATTTCTGTTGCTAAGTGAATTTTGCCCCATTTTATGACCTTTCTTGCCACAGTTGTTAGGTAAATCACTGCAGTTGTTAAGTTAATCACATAGTTGTAAAGTGAATCTGGCTTCCTCATTGACTGTTTGTCAGAAGGTAACAAAAAGTGATCACATGATCTCAGGACACTGTAATCATCATCAAGAGGAGACAATTGCCAAGCATCTGAATTTTGATCACGTGACCATGGGGATGCTACAACAGTCGTAAGTGATAAGAGATGGTCATAAAGTCACTTGTTTCAGTGCCATTGTAACTTCGAACCATCAGTAAATGAACTTTTGTAAGTCAATGAATACCTCTACATCATAAACTTGGCTTCACACCAATAAAAGGGAATCAGTTGGTTGAGATGAATCTGCTTCCATTTTCAATGATACTCAAATTTCCAATGGATTTTTATTTCAGTGTACTTATTTCCTACTGTTGGAAGAAATATCCTTCTGGGATCAGTTCCAAGTGGGAAAAATATATGTGGTACAATTGAATAGAAGGGGAAATATGTTGGTTGAAGCTATGGCAGAAAGAGATGAATGCTGTTTGGCAGAAAGATTGTTGCAAGTCTACACAAAATGAAAGTGCAAGAGACATCACAGCTATAGTTCTTCCAGTTGTGAAAGGTGAATCCTCTGAAAGCCTGGATGAAAGGCTGAATGAATGAAAAGGCTGGGTGAAAGGCTGAATGAAGAAAAATTGATGCTTTTGAATTGTGGTGCTAGGCAGAATTGTTAAGAATAACCCGGACTTCAAAAAGAACAAATCTTTTAGTGCTATAAAAAGTGAGATTTGACCGATCACTGTAATGTTACTAGAGAAGCGTAGTTCCTTTGGACACACAATGTGAAGGCAAGAGTCATTGAGGAAGTCTTTGAAGTTTAAAAAATCAAAGGAAAGTGAGAAAGAGGCTGACAGAATTCATAGCTAGATGGCAACACTGATGTGAGCTTACACAGATTTAAAGAAGCCATTACTAACGGACAGTTACAAAAGGTCAGAAAGATTGAAGAATTCTGTTTGAAATGGATCCAAGAATTCTGAATTTCAAGCCTCTGCCAAGTCCCTGTCAACCTTGGGCTTAGTTGATATTCCTCATCCAAATTTACCAAGCTTTCTGAAGCACACAGTGAAGGGCTCCCCTGGCATTACATTCAGCTCCTTGGGGAAAAGTAAGTAGCACATGGGACCTCAATTTTAAGAAATATTTTTTAGTAAAACGTTGGTATTCTTTGCAGGTGATTCTGCAACATTTCCTTCCATTGTACAGCTCAGGGTTGTTGTCACATGATGTATCACGACTTCCCACCCTTCATTAAACTGCATGTGAGAATCCAGCCTGCAGGCCGTGAGTTTGACACCCCTGTTATAACTGAATGAATTTCTGGAAGGTTGCATTTGAAGAGAATGAAATTTACTGGTGGACCAGTTAAAAACAGAGCCAAACATCCTTGTCGTTTTGAGCTGACTTAAACTGGAATCCAAATGATTCATGCTTATAGGTTGTATGTTCCCTCTTAGTCACTTGTCAAATGAAATTAAGCAGACAGGACATCAGTCTCAGCATCTCCTGGTTCATAGTTCTTCTCCTCTAGGCTACATTTTGTATATGTGTTGTTGTCACCACCCTACACTATTCCTGCTGCATTTTTCATTACTCCAAGCCAAGGCAATATCCACCTCTTCTTTGGAAACTGTCTCATTCATCCCATTCCTTTTCTTGTTTTAGACAAGTTTTTTGGGGGGCAGGGGTAGGATGACTCTCTTTCCTCTTGGCAGCTGCCATTTCCTGTGGCCATTTTCTTGCTCCATAGTGCATTCAAGGAAAGATGTGCTTATTCTTTCTTTTAAACATCAATAGTTTAAATGAAAGTGAAAAGTGGATTTAAGGAGAAACAGAGAAAGCAAAAGGATAGGAGTTGGTGCAAATGTGGCTGAGGTCATTCATCAATCCAAGTGATGATTGGCTGAGTGAATTGTGCAAAACCATCTTTCTGGGATTTATTTACTAAACAACAATGTAAAAAGTATGGCTTTGCTAAGTCCATGTGGCATGACCTAGTTTAACTGTGTCTGTAGAGATTTTCAGTCATCCAGGTCCTGGTTGTCCCAAAGGTGCTCTTTCAGGAGGCTACTGGACCTTCTTGTTTTTTTAAAAAAGATGTTTTGCTTCTCATCCAGAAAGCTTATTCAACTCTAACTGGATGGTGGGGAATGGAAGGATTTATATTCCTTTCAGACAGCTGGACATTTGCATCCTTTTAGAGAAACATTGAGACCACTTGGGGTTTTATCTATGTCCTCAGGGTCACCTGAGTAGTGCTCTTAGTTCCTATAGTCTGCAATTTTTCCTCTGGAAATCCATTTCTACTCCCACACCATTCAAAGGATGTTCATCCCAAATTGTATAGCTAAAAGTCTATAGAGACTTTTAGAAAGAAAAAATAAGAAAGTCCAGTTGGCTCCTGAAAAAGCACCTTTAGTTTAACTGTGATTTTAACTAAGGCTGCTGAGGGCCTTGTATTTGAAGGCTAAAAGATGCTTCAGAACACACAGAAGTAAATGCATAGCTTCTGACTGAAGTTCCTTAAACCAAAAGCATCTTCTTCTAGGACTGCTTGCAACTGCATGATCCTGGAAAGTGAACGCCCATGTTCTTGCTGAAACACCTTTTTGTTTTTTCAATCCAAAGCTCTGCACTGCCCTAATTTTAGCTGTTTTTTAAAAATATTTCTTTAACTATTAACTAGCGTGAGGGTGCTGTGGTTGGAAAAATGGAGAATAAATCAGATAACATGAGTAAATAAAGTCATACAATATGTGAACACAGTCTATTTTTAATACTTGACAATATTTTTCTGTGGTTTTTTTTTAATTCATCTTTAGAATTATCTCACCATCTGGAATCTCACAGAAGGGCAAAAAAAAAAAAAANAAGGGCAAAAAAAAAAAAAAATGAGGAATCACTTTCTGACCAGACCTAATCTTCAGATTTGTCAGCTGAAATAGTCTGATGGCACAAAATAGGAATCTCCTCTTGATGAGAAAGTTGCCAACAAATAGGAGATATACAATAGCAAAATAGTTCGGCAAAAAATAGGCATCCCCTCTGCTTCTGAGTGTTTATCATCTTTGGTTTTGGATGGGATTGCACTACCCAGACAGACCTAGTGTATAATCAGGAGTCTCACCTGCTTAAAGAGCAGGTGGCAATCATGGCTAGGAGGCCTTTGCTTAACTTTGTGTCATGTGCCAGTTATGACCTTTCATAGGCTCACCGTTCAGTCATTCATGCCCTTGTCATCTCCTAGCTGGACTATTGCAATGTGCTCAACATGGGGCTACTTCAGAAAAATATCCAGAAATTTCAGCTGGTACAAAAGGAAGCTCTGTGTTCAATCTTGGCCATCCAAAGAATGGATGAATGAAGAAATGAAAGAATAAAAGATTCAAAGAATGAATCACATTTAACACTTCTATTGTGCAAGCTGCATTGGGCACCCATCTGCTTCTGGGTCCAATTCAAGGTGTTGGTTGTGACCTTTAAAGCCCTACACAACATTGGGTCAGGTTATCTACGGAACCATATACATCCCATTATATCAGCCCATTCCACCAATCAGACAGGGAAGGCATGTCATCCACAGAATTATGATTGGCAGGGTCCAGGAAGGGAGCTTTCTCTGCTGTTCCTCCCACCCCCACTCCCCACTGTGTAACATCTCCCTCCAGAAATGAGCAGACCCCTATTTCCCTTGACTTTCCAAAAGGGGTTTGATACATGGTTCTGTACCCTTTCTTGGAGTGCACAGAGCACACAGCCATGGAGCTGGTTGGCACCCTGAAAGCCCTCACCCCTGAGCCTTAATCAATTTTTAACATTCCTTTTCACTTTTAAATTTTACACACCATTTTTATGCTTTTAATATGCTCACCACTCTCTGTGAAGGAGATGGGTGGTTCTTAAATAAATGCATAAAAATATAAGCTAATGTCTTATAACCCTTTTGTAATATAGAATAGAACACTTTATTGGCCAAGTATGATTGGGCACACAAGGAATTTGTCTTAGTGTAAATAGTCTCAGTATACGTAAAGAAGAGATACATTCATTAAGAATCAAGAATCATAACGTACAACACTTAATGATAGTCATAGGGTACAATCAACAATCAAATTCATACTAGGAAACAGTCAATATAAATCGTAAGGATACCAAGGGCAAAAGTTGCAGTCATTACAGTCACAAGTGGGAGGGGATGCGGTGATAAGGAGCGATGAGAAGATTAATAGCAATGTAGTGCAGACGTTGTAAAATAGTTGACAATGTTGAGGGATTTATTTGTTCAGCGGAGTGATGGCTTTCAGGAAAAAAAAACATTCTTGTGTCTAGTTGTTCTGGTGTGCAGTGCTCATATAACGTCATTTTTAAGGGAAGGTGTGAAACAGTTTATGTCCAGGATGTGAGGGGTCTGTAAATATTTTCACAGCCCTCTTTTTGACTTGTGCAGTATACAGGTCCTCAATTGAAGGCAGGTGGGTAGTAATTGTTTTTTCTGCAGTCCTAATTATCTTTTGAAGTCTATGTCTGTCCTGTTGGGTTGCAGAACCAAACCAGACAGTTACAGAGGTGCAGATGATGCTTATGCTTATGTATATGAGCTTTAGAAGATCAGAGCCTGTCTTCATGCTGTACGAAGAGGGAGGCTGGTCTGAAATTTGCATTAGATTTATCACAGTTATTTCATGTGTTTTTTTAAAAATATATACCTTTCTTGAACCCCTTGTAAATTCTTCCCTAAAAGAGCTCTCTTGAGTTAAGTTGGATTGGCTCCTTCACAGTACATTGGTTATATAATCCTATTTAAACAAATTCAGGGGGTGGTGGTGTTTCTTCCTTTTTTTTCAGAAGCTCTCCTTCAAGGAGTGGCTTAGGAACAGGTTTGTACTGGTCTGGCTGGATGTAAACAAGCCAAAGGGAAAGAGGCCATAGCTTTCAGATACTCTGATGCAGCAGGCACTCTGAATAGAATTAAGAAAGCATAGCTCATGGTTGGCCAGCCTCCAGAAATAGTCTGTTAGTTAACTAAACTTTTTACTGTAATTTTAGACAGACGATTGCTGTCCAAGAGTAATAAGAAAGCCTGATGTCACATTTTCAACATGGACTCCTGTACTGCTTGATGGGGTATATCACATAAGAACACTGACAAAGAAACTGTAGGAGATGACCAGGCTGTGCCTGAAGGAATGGTCAAGTGCACCATCAGTTTGGAGTCCCTTTCTGCCCACAAGAGATCTAAGTCTAGTCCACCTTGAATCCTGTTGACTCTTATTTACACAATTTATCCTGACCACTAGTAATTAAGATTCTTGTTTAGAGGTAGCATGGATTAAACTTTTTACCTCTGAACAACCTTTGTTCTTGATATCTGGCACCTGACATTAACATAAAGGTTTCTCCCTTTCCCTGAGACATGTGCTGTGAGTGTGTATGTGCATGTATGAATGTATATACATGTGTGTGCGTGTGTGTGAATAGAGCAATGGCCTTGAGGGGAGACATTTACCTCCCACTCAGAAGGTTAAGAGTTCAATCCTAGGCAGCTGCAGATATTTCTCTTTCAGGGTGCAAAAAGAAAACATCTGCTGTGAACTCTGCACAGGTGTCAGGAAGGGCACCCAGGTAGTAAACACTCAGTTCCATTCAGTCATTCTGACCCCACCCCAAATAAAGGGATTAAAAGGTTATTGTGCATATAAAAAGGGTCATTATATATCTAAAAGAGGCCACAGGCTTTCACTATAAGCACATTGCTTAGCTCCTTTGTAGATATCTTCCACAGAGTCCAGAGTAGAATATTCCATGGTCCCATACATTTATAGAATGGCTGCATTGGCAATAAAAGGCAGAAATGATTCTCTGATTTCAGCTATTTCAGAGTTTGGAGTTTATGAGTTACATTTAAAACAGTAAAGAAACAAAAGGGAGAAAAAAGCTGGTAAGGAAATAGTTACCAATTATTTATTGCAATACATGATCATAGCCTACATATACCAATCAATACCATTTATGGAATATAAATTATTTTACAGTTGAGGAACACTGTGCTGGGAGATATACAGGAAATTATTGACCAGAAAACAATCATCACAGGAATTTTTCTCACTTGGATTTTATTGACCACATTTAAACTATTGGATTTAGGCACTAAGACTCTAGTCATCTCAGTCTGTCTTCTAGTTACAATTAGAATAGTAATTTTAGGGTGGATGCTCAAGGCTGAGTGGCAGTACTAAGAATATGGACTTCTCCTCCTGAGTACTAAGGATGTGCAAAGCTTTGAAAATGTGCTTTGCTTCACTGAGGCTGTGAAGTTGTTTGAGGGAGCAACAGGGTCCCTCTCCTAGCCCCCACTTTCTAAAAAGTGAAATGAAGCTTCGATGTTGTTTTGGTTCATGCTACTTTTTCAGCCTCCTTCCACTCTTCTTACAGCCCAAGAAACACAAATGTCTACTGGAAACACTCAAGAAGATTGTCTGGACTACACATATTTCCCCAGTGGAGCAAATGGCATCATTGCTTGCCTTGACAAAGCAAAGTGTCATCTTCACTGTTCAAAGTGTCTCATCAGGACTAATTGTGATGGTCTTGCATGGACTTGTCATGGATGCTGCAGTGCAAATATATCTCTTTCATCCAGTCCAATGCCTTTTCAGCCTGAAGAGTATTAAAGCTGATGATATATTTATAAAGCATCACCGACCAGATTTTGCTAATAGAGAAGTGCTACTTTCACACAAAAGAGTTGAGTAGTCTACCTGCAGCTCACCAACCTCCCCAATTATCTCTTTGTCAATCAGCAATGACAGAAAAAATATAGTTAAATGCATATAATATAATACATATATAATTTGAGATTTATTGCAGCTTACAAATGTTTTTGGAGAGTAATATACAGTATACATTACTTTGTTGCCTACTTTCATTATTGAAGGAGAATGAGATTTCAGGGAGAGTTTGGTGAAAACAACACTGTAGGTTTTCTTCCTATCCAAATTCATGGACCATCCTGAAATCTTTAGCAGATTAAAAATTAGATTTTTTAAAACCAGAAAATAAAAAATATATAGGGGGAGAAACTTAATTTAATTCAATACCATTAGGATGTGTGGCATGTGGTTGGTGCATTCAGAACAAAGCTGTACCAAAACCTGTGCATTGGTTATATATTGTAGAGCAAAACCTCAGTCTTAATATTCCCTTTACTATATACAGTATATCAGGGATGCACAACATTTTGATGCTAAATACTTTTCACCTTTGGATAAAGAGCCATAGACCAGATCTGCAAACATAAGGAGGGCCAGGTCAAAGAAGTAACTTGGACCAAGACAACCTTCCAAATAAATGAAAGTTTGGATTTAATCATAAATATGAATTTCACTAATAATTGTTTAATAAAATCCACTACTTTTCATGTGTGTAATAATTTATCTTTTCTATCTTTAGGAAAGTACTTTAAAAATCACCTTAAAACATTAGAAAGAATCATAGGGTTCACGTCTGGCATAGGATTCTTTAGATCACCTCTGATTTAAGATTCCACATAACAAAAATAACAATACCAGCTCAGATTCAGAGTGTTGCTCCTTATCTCTGTACAGACAAAACAGGGCAACATTCCAGAAGTATTATGCACATTTTTAGGTTAAAAGCCCCTCTCCTTCTCCCAATAGGAAAAAGGCCGGGGTAAACCACTTTTGAAAATACTGCAAAGGAAATTGCAAGGATTTGTGCAAGTAGTTGCCAGAAGTCAAATATAATTCACACACACACACACACAAAGAGAGAGAGAGAGAGAGAGAGAGAGATCACTTCAACCCTGATAAAGTAGTTGGCCTGCTTGTGCTGATCCAACAAAACTAAAGTGCCAACATACACATGCATCAATTAATTGTGTTATTGCCAGCACAGGGCAGGAAGTGATCAGCTAAAGTGTGATAAGAAGACATGATTATCTGCTTGACTATCATTCATTTCACACAGTGACAAAGTCTATGGTTACCAAATCTTCATAAACCTTTACCTTTTCCATTACCTAATTTAAAACGTGGTTGGGAAAATGCAATGAACTCCAATTGAGGAAGTTGATAAGAAAAAAGACAAGACTTTATACTGTATCTTTTTTGCAACTTGAAGGATTAAATCTGGTTACAACATTTCATAAGCAAACTCACTAATTTCATGGGATTAATCTCAGTTCTATCTTGAAATGGCCCATCATACATGAATATGAATATAGACTATGATCTCTGCAATGGTAAAATGAAGATCACTTAAATAAAGTTTCTGATTTCGCTCTGGTCTTTAAGACAATCTGAAGTCAGAGAGTTATTTCATTCAGGGAAAAAGCAAATTTCACCACGTACAAAGCAATCCAGATCATAGTCTTTGAATCAGTAGCCTGAATAACAATTGCATTCCTAATTGCATTAGGAGGAATTTCATTTCCTGATGGTAAAATTGGACTAAAAGCAATGTAATGTAATACAGTGTAATTCCATGGATGGCTTTTATATAAAAATCCTTACTTCACATACAGGTGAAGTGGTCTGTCTGAAATCATCTCAATTTTTCCCTTTTCTTTCTTTAAGATAAAATCTCTTTCAAGTAAAATGGAATTCTTGGTTTCTTTATTGAATGTCCCCATAATTAGTTTGGCAATAATTCAGAAGTGTTTTGCCAGATTCTTCTTCAAGGAAGTATTTTACATATTTCCCCACAACTCCCACCCAAGAACTATTCATGGCTGACTCTGCATCACTTCCAAGTCCAGACAAGATCAGCAGGTGAGTTGCCATTATTCTAGGTGCAGTGAGCAAACAGACTTTATTCAAACTTAGTGCTGAATAGGATTGTGTTGTTAATTAGTCATAGATCACAAAAATATACCTTTTCTTTTTTTGCTTTGCTTTGCTTTGTTTAGAGGGGATGGGGCATAAAAACACCATTCTGGAGCAAGTACTGGTATTACATAGGACAGAAGCCTGAGGTTTGGTTTGTAAAATATTCGCCTAAATATTTCAGTGAATATTCCTTGGGCCTCTGTTATCTCTTGTTCACCAAGTTTTACAAAAACATATATGTATACAAAGTAAAGGAGAAAGTGAATGGGACAAAGTCAGTGGTGGGATTCAAAAATTTTTACTACCAGTTCTGTGGGCATGGCTTGTTGGGCGTGGTTTGACTTGGTGGGTATGGCTTGTTGGACATGGCAGGGGAAGGATATTGTAAAATCTCCATTCCCACCCCACTCTGCTAACCTGCTTTCCAGCTCCTTCTCCTGTGCAGAGCAAAAAAACAAGACCCAGCCAATCAGCTGGGGCTCGGGAGGCAGAGAATAGATGGGGGCATGGCCAATCAGAGGTGGGATTTGCTGGTTCTCTGAACTACTCAAAATTTCAGAACCTGCTGAATACCACCTCTGGGCAGAGTAACCCAAAGGACGTTATGGAGTACATGGCATTTGGCTGAAGTTCACTGTAGCCTTGAAGACAGAGGATCCTCACTTCCTTCTTGTTGAATCAGTCCAGATCAGTAGATAATTTGATTTCAGAACAAAGTTGTAATGGTATATATATTTAAATGTAAAACATCACAACAGTATTGTAATTGGCCTATCACTTTCAGAAATAAATGGATTGAGTGGTTATTATAATCTGAACATTGTTGTTCACTTATATATATACTTTCATGAAGGCAAATGCAATTCATGTGAAAATGATCACATGGGAAGGAAGGAAGGAAGGAAGGAAGGAAGGAAGGAAGGAAGGAAGGAAGGAAGGAAGGAAGGAAGGAAGGAAGGGAATCAAGCATATGGGTATGTCTGGTCAGGTGGCAATTTTATACATGGATTATTGTCCTCTCTTATCAGAAGAGTGCTTTGGTGGCACAATACAGCTGGCTTATATCCACCAGCACTTTGCCTCTTTCCCTTAATGAGCTGTTTGTTCAAGTCACTTTCCAAACTTTCATCGCTGTATGATAAAAGGTCAGTGAAATGCAAAAGGCATAAAGAAATTTCATGAAGCTGCTTGGCCAGAAAAACCAACAGTATGCCAAGGAAAGGAAGACTTGGAAATCTGTAACCCAATTTATGAAAGGAAAGCAAAGGGAGACTAACAGTTTGAAGCTCTCTGTCTATGGAGATTCTTAGTCATCCAGGTCATGGCTGTCCCCAAAGTGCTTTTTTTAAGAGGCAACTGGAGTTTCTGATTTGTTTGTTGATGTTGTTTTGTTTTGAAGAAGTTTTGCTTCTCATCCAAGCTTCTTCAGCTCTGTCTTTAACGGAAAAAAAAAAACCAGAACATCCAAGTGCCTGTAGAAAAAACACATTTGGGAGCTTGAAGCTCTCCACAGCTAAAGCCCATAGGAGCAGGAGGGGAGCTCAAAAGTCTCTTTGCCCCATTCAGCCCAAAGGAGCCTGTAGTACTGGATAACAGGTCTTGAATAGAAAATCTACATAGAAAATAAGTGTGCTGTGACTAAGTATGGCTCCTCACTGAGTAGCAATGAGATTGCCAACACAGAGATCATTTTCTAGGGCAGCCTCTGTTATTAAATACTGCGTAAATGGAACTTCTGGCAAGCCGCACCCAGGGTGCTTTCCATTGATGCCTTCATGTTCTTGGGAGTGTGGGATTCATGCAGTAGCAACACAGATAACAATACCAGCTGAACTTCTGTAATGTGCTGTATGTGGGTGACTTAGAGAATTGTCAAAAATCCAGTTGGTACAAGATATGACAGCTTCCTTGCTGATAGGAGCCTCTTACACTGTTGCTGAGGCCTCTATTTATTTTGATTACTCAGAGACCTCTCAATACAGTTCGAAATGCTGATTTTTTTAACCTAAAGAAACCCATTTGGCTTGGCACCAAGAGACGTTCAGGACCACAGTGGGTTCATTTTGGTAGAAACATCTGGGATTAAGGCCAGGCAATGTTGTTTCTTTATTGTGAAACTGACATTCTAAAACAGTCTCTGTTGGCCATATACACTCTTTACATTGGCAAGTTTTAAAGAAACATTGGCTCCCATGCTGATTGTCTTTTGGAAATTGGTGATTGTAGAAAGCCTTTGGTGGCTTAAATGTCACTGTATATATGAACTGAAATACAGGTAGTCGTTGATTTATGACCATAATTGAGCCCAACATTTAAGTTGTTAAGTGAGACATTTATTAAGTGAATTTTGCCCCATTTTATGACAGTCATAAATATAAACCAGCAACAGTCATCAATATAAACCAGTTGCCAAGCATCTGAATTTAGATCACATTATCCTGGGGATGTTGGAAAGGTCATAACTGTGAAAAATGGTCATAAGTCACTTTTTTCAGTGCCGCTGTAACTTTGAATGATCACTAAACAAACTGCTGGAAGTTGAGGAGTAGCTATAGATATTTTAGGATGTTTGCTACTGATTGAAATGTAATAACTACATAAATCTCCATAATAATATTCTACAGGGATTCTGAGACGCTGAAGTATATTGAAAGGGCTGCCTATCATTGCCAAAAAAGACAGGTCAGTGCTGGCTGGGCTTGAGAACAATCTATGGGTTAATATTACCTTTGTTTTTAAATAAAAAAAAGAGGTCATCAATCTTGGGGGTCACTGAAAGCTGACTGAATGGGACTAACTGCAAGAGCCCCTTTGCTAGGAAGATGGGCAGTTAAGAGGTTTCATAGAAGATAGACAGATAGATAGACAGACAGACAGACAGACAGACAGACAGACAGACAGACAGACAGACAGACAGACAGATAGATAGATAGATAGATAGATGGATGGATACAGATAGACAGACATATAGAGATAGGTAGGTAAGCAAGTCAATAAATATAAAATAAAATAAAATAAGATCATATCATTCATTCATTCAATTTCAATAGCTGCCATTCTCAACCAAGGCTCTGGGCAGCTTACAATTACTATGCTTATTCTCTGTGTTTATAGTATGATGCATAAATATCTTGTTAAAGAAAGGAACTTGTTAAGGCAGCACAGATTTGAATATAAGTACTTCAGCAACAAGAGGTAAAACTTTTATGATGTCTGAATCAACATGCCAAGTTTTCTATCAAGTTTGTTCCTGCACAAGTGACACAATGTTCTGTTTCTAAGTTGTGTCTGATTGCTAAATCTTAACAAAAAAAGAAAATAAGTGAAGGAGTTTGTCATCAAATTGCTTTTTTCGCTGCTATAACATTGGAACTATGCCAATGATTCACTGTCATAGAATAAATAAAAAATAGGTCATGTGCCTCATGCAGGAATCTGATTTTCATTTATTACTGAAATAACATATCGATAAGCCCAATCTCAGATGTACGTTGAAGAGGAAAGCAACATTAGCAAGGAGGTTGTTGATTCTGGCATCAAGTATTTGCATAGCACACAGCAAAGAGTGTTCTGGATTCATACATCAATCAGCTGAGCTGCATTTTCACAAGATGATAAGCTGTGAAAAACTAACTAACTAACTAACTAGCTAACCATAATGCATTGAACAAATGCTTTTGGTTAGACATTTTATAAGAACATAACCCTAAGTTTGCAGCAAATGGTGATAGTCATAGCATCTAATCACTAAAATAAATACCATTCAGAAATGTAAATACTGTATTGTTGCTAGAAGTGTGGTGATTAAGCTATCCTCAGAAGGCAAAACAGCCTCATACAGGACAACAAGAATAGGTTTGCAACTATTTTAGCAGTAATATTTCATGGAAAATTTCTGATATTCCTTAGGTCTCTTGTGAATGTTCACTCTTCCCACTATAAATCCAGTTGAACTTGCATCTAACCAATTAAGTATATACATATTGTGTATACACACAGTATATACATACTGTGGCAGGAAGAATGCAACCATATTAAATCAGATTGGCAAAAAAAAATCTCATTATCACGTAGTGGGATGTTTTTCTTACATACTGTATCTCCAAGCTCTTATTTGCATCTTATCAGAGGGTGGTCCTTAAGAAATGGCAGTCAATTTTTACATAGCATTCATATTTGAACAGGAATATTGCTCTGTGGTACTGTATGAGCAGTAGGTGCATTCTTCTCATCTTTTGTTAAAATGGGAATATTTCCTAAGCAGCTAGTCTTTACACAAGGGAAAATCCAAGCTGCTGGAATCTAACCACCAGGCAAAATGGTGACAAGATTCTGCACAGATGCATTTCTGGTGGTTGCCAGAGAGGGTGGATAGGCTTCATCCTTCAGCAAATTGATGTTGCCTAGCAATCAGAATGATCTGTCCAGATGCTTGTCTTCTTCCATTTGCTCAGGTTGTTCATGTATGAACAGACATGGTCAAAAACACCATATAATTCCCAGCTTTTTCTTACCTCAAAGGAAACAATTTCTCTGGGCATTCTTCCAGAGACGAAGAGATGAAGAGATGAAGCATTATACAACATAAGCACAAAACTAGGGTTATTCTGCATTAATATACATATATTAATTTAATGTAAATTATATATATTTCATCTATGTTGCATTCTATAGCTATTGTCGCCTTCTGTATTTCGTTGTCTGCTGTTGTTTACACTCCTATACAAAACCAGGCATGCATGTTTCTAAGTACACTTCATTTCTATCCTGAAATGAATTTAGATGCTAATAATTTATGGGACATTAAAAATTGTTTATGTGGCCTTCTGCATCCCAGTGTCTTCCCCCAATTTAGTGTCTTTCATTGCTGATATGGGTGACATAGTAGTGTAGCACACGTGTAAGGCACCTTGCTGAGAATATCAATCATTCCTGAAAATGTAGCACACGTGTAAGGCACCTTGCTGAGAATATCAATCAAACCTTATCAATTATTTGTTTCACCCCAGCCTCAAACAGAACTGCATCATTAGAATTAGGAAATTAGAAAGGACAGTTTGGGCCATTAAATTCAAACACTTATTTAGTGCAGGAATCCAGGATGTCTCAGTTCTTTTCCTGTGATTACCTGTCTTTCCATTTCCTATATGTGATATTTTGTTTGTTTCAAATATTCTTTAAGATTTTTGGGGGGTAGTCATTCTGGTTTCTTTTGCTGCCTCCTGTTTTTTCTTTCAAATATTTGTTTGCAATTCTGTTTCTAATAATTCTCTTTGTCTCTCTCTCTCTCTCTCCCAGTAGAGTTTCTATTCACTGGGTCTGTTCTGTATAAAGAATAGTAGACTCCTAATACAGGATTCTGATTGGCTAAAAAACCTGAATTGGGATTGGTTCAATAGGAACCAATCCACAAAGCTGCTTAAAGGCGGCAAAACTAAATACCTGTCATTGGCTACAAGCCGGCAGGCAAAACCCTATAAAAAGGCTGCCGCGGCTTGAGCCAATGTTCCATTTTCTCAACTGTTGTTAACTAATAAAGACTTTGTTGTTGGAACCCGGTCTACCTCGCGTTTTTCCCGGACAGAACAGCTGGAATTGAGACCATCCATGTTGCCGCTGGGTATGTTCTTCTCTTTCCTTCTACCTTCCAAGCATTACAGATTTCTCAAGAGCTAGATTTTTGCAAAATGTGCCTAAAATAAGATAATATGCATTGAGTCGTTTAGGTTTTTAATGACAATTCTGAATTCATTTTTTTTTCTATGACTTCAAAATGATTCCTGATTTTGTCTTTGAAAATGGTGAGTATATGCTGAAGATCCTACTATGGGAACTAGCTGCCTCTTCTGCTGTAGCTTGACATGGAACGTGCATGTGAGCAGTTTGTGATGTGTCCCTTGTGATCAGCCCTTGGCCATATTTTTGCTCAGTTAACTGAACTCTCCACCTCCTCGTATCAATAATATAGTCAGTTTGATTTTGGTGTGCTCCATCTGTGAATGTCCATATGCATAGGCGTCATTTTGTTTGAGGAATGTGTTAGCAATAAAGATATCATTGGATCGGCAGAAACTGGTAAGTCATCCTACTTTATTTTTGTGCCTTCCCCAAATGGGAATTGAACTCACATGCCTCATTTTTGAAAGTTATGTTAGTGCAGATCCACATTTAAACAACCTTAACTTAAAATGCTAACATTAAGATTGACTATGCTTTGTATAAATGTTAGCGGTTAGATACATAAATAATGACTTATAGGCCTAACCTAGATGTCACAGAGCTTCCAATTATACATGTCTCTGATCCGTTTCTCTCCTTATAAATCATCTTCTGGCTAATAGGCAGGATTCTACATACCTTGGAGAAAATCCATCAGTTATTGACAGTTTATCTGAAGTAAAGTAAAGACATCCTCAAGTTGAGCTTGACTTCTGGTGGCTGTAGCAATATAGTTTTCTTGATAGGATTACTGCAGTGGTTTGCAGTGCCTTTTTCTGGGATAATTCTTTAATTTTCTACTTCAGTTAACATCCCTGGGATTCCCAGACTGTGTCTCCTCTAAATACTAATCAGGGCAATCCTGTTTAGCTTTCAAGAGGTGCCAAGAACTGCTTGCCTCTGCCACTTGCTAGGTGAATATGAGGGGGGGGGAGAACAAAATCTCCCGTCTGAAAGCCTGGTATATATGCAAAGTGATACTTGCTGGGACATAATTAAAGAAGCTAGGCAATAGAAGAGCTACCAGACCAAAAAACAAAAAACTGACAGTAAATAGACCAATCAAGGAACCACCAAGATCACACCCACCAACACTGACAAGTATATAAATTGTGAACGAACTCCACCTCCCTACTGGCACTGATGAAGTTGCCCAGTTTGGTAAAGAAACATTTGCAAGAAAACAACCAAGTTTAGAGAGCATCAAGGACTCCACAAGAAATATAATTCAAAAACATATTCTCAAAGAAAAATACTGTAAATAATAACATACCTACCATATTAGTCATAATCCATCTTTACTATCCATGGGAAAGATGTAGTTGTATTATTACATGGCCTGTAGGCAACACATAATTGCCACTTGAAGAATTTAAGAGCCCTGGTGGCACAGTGGTTAGATCACAGTACTGCAGGCAAACTCTGCCCATACTCTGGAGTTCAATCCTCATCAGCTCAAGGTTGACTCAGCCTTACATCCTTCTTGAGGTTGGTAAAATGAGGACTCAGATTGTTGGGGGCAATATTCTGACTCTGTAAACTTTATATTTTATTAATTACAAACACTTGTAAACATTGTGAAAGAGAGTGATGGAAAGCCCTATGGAGTGGTATAGAAGTCTAAGTGGTGGTGTTAGTGCTATCCCCTTTTAAAGCTAAGATACACCATAAAACACTTTTTGTAAAACGATGACACACACACATACACACACATTCATATATATGGACTCTCTCTGTGTGTGTGTGTATCTTGTAGCTGTCATTGCATTTTATCATTGGGCTGTTATAATGACAAGTATCTAAATATGAGTTATGATTATTGGAAGCTGACAATCACTGTAGCAATGGATACAGAGTTATTTAAAGGAACTGTGAGTATTGCAGTTTTGTATCTTCAAAACGAACATGCATCTTTTATTTTTTGTAATATCAGCCAGTCTGGAATAGGTGCCTTGCAGCGTCTCAACAGAAGCTGAGAGAGGACCTGGGAGGCAGAAAGGATTGAGAACACATGTCCAGCTGCACGAAATCCTGAAATTTCCTGCTACAGCGTGCTTAACAATTCAAGTATGGGTCAAGTGGCGGCTCTGAAGTTCATTATTGCAATATAACTGTAGAAAGCAAAGAAGATGACCTTGCTATCAAAGCAAAAGGAAGTAGAAGTATTTTTTAAGACAGAAAAACTAGATAACATTCAGAGGCAGCTAAGAAGCAGAAGGAAGTACAGCAGAATTACACAAATTTCTGTTATTTTAGCCTATCTTAATGAGCATAGTTTTAACCTTCATGGCTTCTGGTAAGGATTCTACCAGACATCCCTGAATGAGTGGGGATGGCATTGCAGCAGAGATTGGCATTCAGACAGTGAATTCAAGCTGGTATAGTTTCTCTGAAAAAAGGAGAAATTGTGAGGTTGCCCATTTGCAGGACAGCTGCTCTTCATGAGTAGACTGCAGGAGCCGAGGGTTTTGTGATTGGCTTATGTATTGAGCTGCCAGGAATTGAGGGATTTCAATGAAGCTCATAGCCGTAATGCAGCCTATATGGACATAATATTCTCACAAGTCTCATTTCTTAAACACTTTCAGATGTAACTGATTTACAGCTAAAAAGAGATTATCTGAGTGGCAGGATAAGAAAATTGCCTATTTGGGTTGCTGTATTCTTGGCCTCCCTCTGGTGATTTCTAGTAATGCTTCTCAGTTAGGTATGTTCAGCAGCAAGCAACTGATGTATTTGGGTTTACTGGTATATTTCTTTTCCTGCAGTGTACACATTTCTCACAATTTTCTTTCAGAGACGGGTTACCAGAATGATTTTTTACACACACACACACCAAAAGAGAGGTGATAATTTATTGAGAAAACCATTACTATCCCTATCTGGAATAATGCATACTGTTAAGTGAAAGCACAATAGACGATTGCTCAAAATACAAGTGCTTTGAGCAATCTTATTATTTACCATGATAATGAAAATCCATGAAGTAAGAAGGTTTGAATGTTGGAGAAAAGCAAAACAAATACAACAGGTAAGGCAGAAAATAAAATATAGGAATGCCTAGCATCCTGAAAAAGTACAATCTTTTCATGGATTTTTAAATTTTGACTGAGTATCTAACAGCTCCACTTAAAAAAAAAAAGACTTGTTTCAGAGTGTTCTCATGTATGTCACAAGTTTTGATTCCTGGGAAGCCTTATTAAAATGTTTCATTTACAAGAATGCTTCAGGTTTCTCACATTGATATTTCAAGGTTTAGTTTGAAATGGTGCTGGTAGGTGAAGAAGAATACAGCTTGTCTTTGGAGATCTTATCTGTAAAAAGAGGCTGAAAAGATTATCACTTGATCCAGATGGATGGCAAGAGAGAAGAGAAGGAAAATGCATTATACCATCTGATTACCTGCCTATCCTCTGACTAACCTTGTTATTTGTGGAGAATAGCTTTCATTTGGAGTGGGAGAAACTATTTGGCCAAGATTATTAATTAATTTGTCACTTCAATTGTGAAGCTTTCCTGGATTAGATTAATTTACTGGGCCTAAAAAGAATTGCTCCTCTGATCCAATAAGATCAGTGTCTGCAAAGTTGGTACCACCCAAAGAGCAATCATTTCTGGAGTTCTGAAATCCTCCCACTTTTATTTTTTGTCTGTAGAAGTGCCTGTTGGAGAGCACAGAGGTAAGAAAAATCTGGACAATTGCTTTGTTAAGCGATATTTCAAGAAATGGGGCATAGAAAATGGTCTGGGAGTGAACACTGAAGAAACCACTGGGAATAGGAGATATGGTAAAAGAATGGAATTTAAAGGAATTCAAAGGAATTCGATTCAGTGGTTGGCCTCACTCTTTTTTTAGATAGCAGAACTAACTAAGAAAGCCAAGGTGACTGAGATAGTGGACTACATCCTGAAAATCCTGGTTGTTGTTGTTTTAATGCCATATCCATTGTGGGCAAAACATTGTCTTATTCAGGAATAAACCTGAATGAAATTGCAACAGAGATCTGGCTGGCAGAAGAGGGAGGAAATTCATCCTTAGCTCACATGGTTATTCTGTGATAGAAGATGCTTGGACTGAAGGATGAGGAGGTGATGGCTGGGGTCTCTTAGACGTTCTCTTGTTTCATTGATTAGATGCCCAATGTTGCACTTTAGATGTCATGCATGTAGAAGTAATCCTTACTTATTGACTATAACAGGGACCGGCAGCCCCATCACTGAATGGTGCAGCTGTTAAGTTGTTACATGTTTCTCTATCTGGAAATTGCTGTGGGTATAACTAAGCTGTCAACCAGCAGAAGGCATGGGAACTTACGATGCCATGACTGAAAGACTCCACTTGTTGCCAATTCCTTACGAGACAAAGTTTAATGGATCAGTATTGACCTGTAAATCCCCTTACCGGCTTAGGGCTTGACTGTTTAAGGAAGTTAAGGGACTTCCTCTCCCATTACAAAACAGTCTGGTACTTAAGGCTGGCAGGAGACACCCTCACGCAGATGCCCCCACTGTCAAGGGTTCATCTTTCTGGCATGTGGGGGGAGGCCTTTCTCCTTCATTGTTTCCAGGCTTTGGAACACCCTCCCTTGGGAGTTCCCTCTGAGTCTATAGGAACCTTGTAAAGACACAGCTCCTTTGCCAGGGTCTTAATTGTTACAGGATGGTAGCCTTTATTTTATAGCTAATTTTAATTTGTAGTTTTGATGTTTTTGCTTTTAAATTTTGTTAGTTACTTTAAGTGCTTGCCAGAGCAAAAAGTTGGGATGTAAATAAAACTAATAAATAAATGATGTATATGTGTGCGTGTGTAGATGATGGCAGCAGGCAGAGCGCAGCCCATCAATTGCTCTGCAATGAAGATCATTTTGATCATGGAATCTTTTTTTTTTTTTAGCATATGTTATATTTAACCAGATATCAACAATTTCTAAATGATAAAGTATTGCCGAATAAATTAAGCGGTAGTAAACCACTGCAATAAAAAACAGTCAAAATAATTAGGTATGATAGAAAGAAAATCCTAAACAAGATTATAATAAACTGAAAAAGCAGTGATGGAGAGCAGGAATGTAATTGGGGAGGAAGCACTTCAAACACTTTCCCATTTCCCACATCTTAAATTGGTTTATTAAACTTTGTAACTTTAAGGTGTATAGACTTCAATTCCTAGAATTCTGAATATTTTAAAATATGTTTTAAATGCATGTTTCACTTCCTAAGGGAGGTGAGGAAGAGCATGACAGAGGATTGGGAAAGCAATGGGGAAAAAAAAGGTGAAGCAACTTTCCTGCTTCTCTGCTTGACTCCTCTGGAAGATTCATCTCATACATATTTGCTGTTTCCATGTGTTAGAATGAACTGCCTTCGAAATAATTTTATTAAAAATATTAACTGTATCTTTGTTAAGTCCTAATATTTACAAAAGCACCTTTTCTTTTCTGCAACAATAATTATATCATAGGTTTTCACAAATTCTTAAAATGCCATCAGTTTTGTCATATATGTTTTTCTTTTGTTTCCTAGAAAAACTACCCCTATAGAGGAGGCTAATCTAAGAAAATGAAAGGAAACCAATGGCTATCTTTGGCTTCATTTTATATAAGGAGTGCACTCAAATGAAATAGTTCCCATATGAAATATACTATATTTTCCTTCCTTTAACAGAAAGGGGGACTTAAGGAAAAGCCTACTGCATCTGTATGACTTTAGTATAGATTCTAAATCTGGAAATAAAGTAAATAAAGTTTACCTGGTCCTACACCCCCCTCCTCCCTCATTTTTTAGGATGAGGACTGTTTCTGGGATTTTTTTTTTGTTAGTGCCAAATATACAGAGATATTTCCCACAGAAATTCATATAATTTACCTGGCTAATTTTGTAAAATAAAATACTTATAAAACACACATTGATATAAGAAATAAACATTAATGAGCCACTTAAATGGTTATGTCGACATGCATGATTTACGCACTTGTTTCCCTTAACCTAGCCATCTTATAGTTATAGTTGTATATGTATGTGTCAGTGGTGGGATTCAGTTTTTTTTACTATCGGTTCTGTGGGTGTGGCTTGATGGGCATGGCAGGGGAAGGATACTGTAAAATCTCCAGTCATAGGCGATATTTGCTGGTTGTCCGAACTACTCAAAATTTCTGCTACCAGAACCTCCTGAATAACCTCTGGTTATAGTATGATTTATCCTGAATATGTTAACTATGGGAAGGGGAAAGGAACTCTAGAGGGCACTGAATCCCCATGTGCTAATTATTTAAAATCTCATTTTAAAAAGCCTTTGCTTCTGATATATCAAACATTTATTCAGCATCATAGAGGTAGGGAGGTTTAGAAGGAAGGGGAAGCAGATGACACAGAAACAGTGCAATTATTTTTTAAAGAACTGAACTGCATTTGAAATTAATCTGTTTTGCTCAAACTAGATTTTATAGTATACTTTTCTGGCATAGTTCATAGATTTACAAGTAACCAATGATGCTTCTGAATGTGATAAATGAATCCTAATGTGAAATTATTTTTAATAACTTGATTATACAATTGTTACATTTCTGTTAGAAAAATATGTAGATTTGTATTAATTTATTCTCAATTTTTTAATAACATACACTTCAGAAAATGTTTTGGGATATCATTGAGTGTTAAAATAATCAAATGTGGCACTTTCATTTTGAATAGCAGTTAAGCTGTTGTATTTGTTTTGAAAAAAAATTGAGACCAGCTATATTACTAGATATGGAAAGCTGAGAAAAAAGTCTTGGCTCAGGCCCTCTATTAATGTAAAACGTCTCTCCAAGAAAACATTTTATCCTTATTAATGTGACACTTAAAATATACATTGCTCTTTGTAGAATGTGTATGATTCGCAGATGTTAACTCAGCATTTGCACATGCAGAAGCACACACACACAAACACACACAATCTTTCTTCTGTAGCTTATTATAATCTGGACCCACTTTAGCTTTGCAAACTGATTCTCAACACTAATTATCTAGAAGCACTGTTTCTGATATGTAACTACATTACTTCAGTCCTAAAAATTTAAACTACATTCCAAGTAATGACGAAGCCTTTCCATCTTCTATTTCTTGTGCTAAAAAGGCAGAGGAGGTCTCATATTATTAAAAGAAATTTTCTGACAGTACTATTAAAACTAAACAAATCTCCATTTGCATGGATAGAATCTCACAATGTTTTTTTCAAGTCAGTTCCTGTTCTACCTTCAAATGACAGGGATTGCCCCATAATTTTCCATAATGTATAGTTTAGTGCAATAGGGATGAAGTATGGAACATGTTTGCTCGGGATTCCATGGCAGCTCTTGCTACTGTTTCCCTGTTGTTTTCTCTCTCGTGGTCTAAGAGCCATGCCCACTGATGTTCATTCCTGCTTGGGCTGGGTTTTTGCTCCTTCAGTTTGGATCAGAAAGGATCAATTTGCATTCAGTTACAGCACTAAAATATTTTATCTCCCTTGATCCTTATGGGCAATTTTCATCTAAATGGCCCCAAAGACATTTAAAAATAGTTCTTAGGGAATGATGTATTGAGAAAAAAAAGTTTTATCTTTGTACCTCTTTCTTAATAGTTTTTTCCTTTGTTAATTCATTTTTCCCATCGTGTTATTAAAGTTTTTTTCTCCTCAAATAGCTTCTTTCTTTCTTTCTTTCTTTCTTTCTTTCTTTCTTTCTTTCTTTCTTTCTTTCTTTCTTTCTTTCTTTCTCTATCTGTGTGTCTAAATATCCAAAGTGACTCTGGGCAGCTTACAATGGCGTAAAAGGATAGAAAAGCATTAAAAGTATTAAAAGCATTACAATTAGCAACAGTTAAATAAAGGTTTACAAAATGAACCTTAATGGGATTACTATTTTGGAGTTTCTTTTTGACAGCCCCTCCCCCCCTTAAAATGTGCACTAGTATTACCGTTAATCTTCTCACCATTCCTTATCACCCATCCCCTCCCACTTGTGATTGTAGGACTGTAACTTTGTCGCTTGTATCCTTACATTTTATATTGACTATTTCCTAGAATGATTTGATTGTTGATTGTACCCTATGACTATCATTAAGTGTTGTACGTTATGATTCTTGATTCTTAACGAATGTACCTTTTCTTTATGTATACTGAGTGTATTTACACCAAGACAGATTCCTTGTGTTGTCCAATCACACTTTACCAATAAAAGTATTCTATTCTAAACGGAGGAAATATTTACTATGCTGGTAAACAATTGCATTGAACATTAATATACAATTATTTATGTAAGCAAAATGTTCTGTTTCTAAGCAACCAAAACTCTGTGGCCAAACAGTTACTTCTTCAAAGTATATTAAAGCCAAGATGTTGCTAAGTAGTTAAAAATTTTGAGTCATGGTCATATGTTCCATGACTGTATAGCATCTATAGAAGATATATATAGATAGATTGTGCCTTCGAGTCATTGTTTACTCTTGGCAACTGCCTGGATGAGTTCCTACTTGGCAAGATTTTTGGAAGTAGGTTGCCCTTGCCTTCTTCCTAAGGCTGAGGGAAAATGACTAGGCCGACGTAACCCAGCTGGCTTCATGCCTAAAGTGGGACTAAAGCCAGGAGGTTTTCCAGCCTAGAGCTTAACAACCACTCCAAACCAGCTCTCACTGTGTAGCATCTGCACTTGTCATATTATAGTTAAACAAAATTATTAGACATTACTTATATTTCTCAAATGTAAACATACTGAACATAGAACATTTACTTTTCCTTTACTATCGAGCAATTATAGACTTTAGGTTCTCTTCATATTTTTAGATTGCTAAGGTACATGTCCAATAAACTAGCTAATATTCTGAGCCCCGCCTCCACCATGGTAATGTGTCATACTTCATTTATTTTAAACTATAATGAACACAATCCCTTACAGGGAAAAATGTGGGAAAATATGTGTTCCTCTCCCACCTCCAATACATCCTATTAGTTCAGTGGAATTTATTCAGTATCAATATTTGTAAAAATTAAGCAGTCAAGAAGTCTAACCTTGATAAAAAAAATAACTGAAGAAATGTGAGAATCATGATAATGCAAACTCTTATTCAATATGTTTTCTAAGTCTGCAGAGTCAGTGCAAAAAACAGACGTATGGCAACTTCGATAAAGAAAGAAGAGGTTTTATAGAGATAAACCATATGTACATGCCATTCAAAAGACAATAAAAAAACAAAGAAGGAAACAAAAAGACTAGAATACATCCTCTCCAACAGTCAAACCCAGATAAGCAGGACTTAAATCCAGACAAACAATCATGCAGAAAACAATACCCTACTCAAAGAACTACTGAGGACAAAAACCACATCCCAACCAAAACTGTAATGAAATGTCTGCAAGCAAACAATCAGACAGAAGATTCTGACAATATGGAATGTCACATTTCAGTTGTTCAAAATCAGTCCTTCAAGAATATGATTAAAGTGACATTTGCTGCTGCTTCTGCCTGAGGAGAATACTGTACACACATACACATACCTGCAGCAAGAACATTGCACTCTCCTAAAATTGGGGATTTGAACATTTTTTCCATGAAGTTAGTGGAGTAAATAAATTATGAAAGGGGGAAAAGGAGGTAGTTATAATTATTCTGGTTTATTTTTAATTGCAGCAATTATCGGGTAACCAAATCTGAGTTGCCCACCACTAACTGGCACTAATCTTTGCTAGCATCTGGCAATTGTCTTTTTTGTACTATTGTCCAGAAATAACCTGCATGGAGTCACTGAGAATGAGTTGGGCAGCCATATACATTCTATTAAGAAATGTATTTTTTTTTTCACTTTGACACTCCATTGCTGCAGCAGACCAATGGGATTTCTTCTACAGTGTATGAGACTAGTTTTTGCAAAGTTTTAGAGGAGTAAAATAAACAAATCCTTTTGTCTGTTTGCATAAGCTCAGGTATAGTTTCCAAAAATTACCTGGCTCTTTTCACTATACATAGAAGAAATTAAAAAGAAAGCTCAATTTCCATGTTGATTCGAAAAGGGAAAGGGAGAAAAGAGTGTTCACTTTCAGATAACAGATAATCAGAGTTGGAAGGGACCTTGTAGTTATCTAGTCCAACCCCCCACCCAAGCGGGAGACCTTACAACATTTCTGACAGATGGCAGTCCAATCTCTTCTTGAAAGTCTCAAGTGATGGTGCTCCCACAACTTCTGAGGGCAAGCTGTTTCTCAACTTGGTTGATTTGTTCTCACTGTCAGAAAGTTTCTTCTTATCCAGGTTAAATCCTCTTTGTTCAGTTTCCATCCATTATTCCTTGTCTGGCCTGCAGGCGCTTTAGAGAAAATAGCTTGACCCCTTCCTCTCTGTGGCAGCCCTCAAATATTGAAGACTGCTATCATGTTCCCCTGGTCCTTCTCTTCACTGGACTAGCCATGCCCAGTTCCTGTAACTGTTCATTGTATGTTTTAGTCTCCAGTCCCTAATCATCCTGTTTGCTCTGTACTTTTTCTAGAGTCTCAACATCTTTTTTGTAATGTGGTGAACAAAACTGGATGCAATATTCTAGGTGTGGTCTTACTAAGGCTTTATAGAGTGGTATGTACCTCCCTGATCTTGATTGTATCCCCCTGTTAATGCAACTTAGGATTGCATCAGCTTTTTGGTCTGCTGCGCTGCTGCACACTGCTGGCTCATATTTAGCTGGTTGTCCACGAAGACTCCAAGATCCCTCTCACAGTTACTGCTATCAGGGAATAACTTCAAGAAATACATTTCGTGTCTCCTGCCCTAAGCAAAAGACTGTTATCGAACAGAGGGGACTGCCTCTCCCTGACTGTGTCTACCCATTCCATCAGATCATACGTGCAGGTCCCGTCTATCAAAGAGTCCACCTGGCAGTAAGAGAGCAATTTCAGTCATGCTAGCTGCTTGCTTGGAACCTCATCACACTGGATGATCTGATTAGCCTCAAACTTGTTGGCCATTCCTAAGGCAGAGACAGCTTGGTTGTAGCATCAGGCGTGGATGCTGGGACTCATGGCAAAGTCTGGCAGATGGTGGTGCTGATGATTGTGGTGGGTTTTTGGCTGCTGCTTAGTATTTATTCTGTGTTTTTAACTGTTGGTACCACTCAGAGTCATGATGCTTAGATGGAAAGCCAAATCAATTGAAATATATGCATATGTTATATAGAATGTCCAAATGATAAAGGTAAAGAAACAGGGAAAGTTTGTAGAGGGGCTCACTGAAATTTTTTCGGTACTGAAATCAGGATTAAAAGTTGCAATTGGGGTTTGTATAACATGAAATATCAATATTTTACTCCTTTTTTGTTTCTTTTTCAAACTTCCATTGCAAATCAACTCCCAGAGATGGTTATGTAAAAAGCAGAGCAGTGGTATAAACCAAAGGGCTGGTTTAAACACTTTAGTAGGTGAATATATTTGGGTGGTAATCCTGTACATATCAGCTTGGTTGTGTCTTGATAAAGTGCTTTATGCTACACAAGACATATGATCCTAAGTATTCTTTAGCTGGGACACTGCTCTATTCTTTAGCTGGGACACCTTTACATCTCTCTGGTTTTATTGCATTAATGTGCTTTGACTGCCAAGAATTTACATGATCATACCTGATAGTCACCTATTATTCATGTTAAGTAGTTATTTGCAATAATTCTGTCGCTACATGCTGACAGCAAGCTCATGCCACAGCTTATGAGACATCAGTGCACTAGGCCCCTGAAACCTATCCAAAGTCTTCATGGGAAATGCTGCTAACAAATGTTGGTGAACACATTGCATTCCGTTATCTCCTTGGGAGTTAAATTACACCACTCACTCAATCGCTTTTGCTTGTTCAGACAATGAGGGTAGGTCATGAGCAGGTAAATAATCTCTTTAGCCTGCCTTCTCTGAAGTGACACTGGAATGAAGGAGAACATTTTAGAGAGATATCAGTTTCCAAAGTAGGAATCTACAAACAGGCACACACATTTGCAGCTTAGTAATTTTACCTTCTTCTCCTTTTGGGGAACAAAGCAAAGCAGGCCTGCTTGTCATGTTGTAAAGAGATGAAACAACTACTGTGCAGGTAAGCAAATTTTTTGACAGTGAGTTTGTTTGTCTACCAGTATCACAGTCTCCTTCAGATGAAGAGGGGAGCAAAAAGGATATCTAATTGAAAGAATGTTGTGTTATGATGTAGTATATTAGAATAAAATAATAATTTAGTAATGTTTCAATTTTCTGTCTGCTTTTCTGTCCTTAAAGAATTGTTGGTCCTGACCCACATATTCTTGTATGAAGAAAGAGGCTGGACACCTAGTAGTATATGTAAAACTTTCTTGCCAAACTAGGCAATGGATCTCTCAGTTTATATGGTACTAATTATTTTTAAAGGAAGGATTGAGATTATTAAATAGTCCAAGCTGATAGTTGTGCATATTTATTTGATGCTCATATGATGATCCTGGTTTACAAAGCCTCCACATGATGTATAGCCCCTTTCTTTTAAATCTATACTCATTTTTTCACAGACAGCCAATCTTTAAAGAATTCTTTCTTTGGATCTTCCAATGTTAATATTCTGATCCATAAAATCAAGCTTGACTGTTTTCCTAAATAAAGGCTTCTTTGTCTTGTTTTCTTACATAAAGGTTTCTTTATCTTGCTAGACAAACATCAAAGACAACTTTTGACTACTTTATGTAAGTTGTATGGCAAAGCACAACAGCAGGAAAAGCACACTCTTTCTGATAAAATAGTGAAACACTTATTTCTAGAGGGCCAGAAGCTTCAACTAATAGCATCTCTAACTTCCCTGGTTCTGCAGCTATTGTTTGATTTAACATATCATGTGTCATTATGAACAGTAGAGAGAGAGGAGAGGAGAGGGAGGAAGGTAGGGAGGAGAGAGAGAGAAAGAGAAGGAGGGACGGAGGTGTGATTGTGTTTACTGTTCATATCCTTTGTTCAATCATTTTAAGGTAAGTATGAAAAAGGTGGTAAGTTAAATTACTGAGATGAGAATTTGGTTTATGCTTTTCCTGAAGATGTTCACAAAAGGGCAAGTTGTAAAGTTACCAGACCTGGGCTGCAAAGAGATGGAGAAAATTCTGTCATGTTGCTGCCATTTAGAACTCATCCAGATTTTTAGAGCCCAGATTTGGTAGATGTACTATTTGCAGGTTTATATAAATAGCACCTGTATTGATTGGGAACGCTCTTTTAAAGAATATGGTTTGTACATTTCCCATTAGAACATTCCAACATTACACACTTAGATAGGTAGCCAGACAGTATCTACATGCCATGTACAACATAACAAGGCATTTATTTTATCCTTGAAGGCTCTCCCCCACTCCCCCCCATGCCTGTTAGATTTTAAAGAGAGCCTGGTTTTGTTTACCAATTTAGCTACATTGATTTCATCAACCTTCCTTTTATCAGAAAGCAACTATAAGTTTCATATTACATGTGGAAAAAGGGCAAATGTGTTGTCATTTCCTGTCCAAAGCTAGATAAATGAGCACATATGGAGAGATGAAAGAAAAAATTAGAAAATACCAGTGGTTCTCAAATTTATTAAATAAATGCCATAAGGTTACAATAAAAAAATGTAAGGGCCCAAAGTAGATGATTGTAATACTGAAGCAGTTTAGGTACAGTGTAGCAAATGTACTAAACTACATCTCATGGAATACAATGGGCCGGGAATTAATAGTGACCATGACTTCTCAATTGTGTCTCAGTGCTTTCTGCTTTGAAGGGAAAGATAGACTGCTGCCAAGGCAGACATATTTCTATTTGGGAGATTTTTCAAGCTTCCTAAATAGGGTAAGACAAAGTGACAGGCATGAAAAAACAAAACCAGGAACCAGACCTCACAGTACCTGAGAAAGTAGGTGGAAATCAAGCACAAAGCATTTCTGGGTCTCACATTATGCCCCAGAGACATCTCTGAGCAGATCCATAACAGGTCATCCACCCTTACTTCCAAGATAATATGTTGCAAAGAAAGTCAGAGATCTCAGTCACCTTGAAACGGAATTGTACAGGTTTAAGGAGGAAAAACCTACTTTCATTCCCATACTCACATTTATAATGCAAGATCATTTTGTGATCTAAATTACGTGCAGCTACAACTAGAATCCAAATTACTATGCTGTAATTTTGATGCTATATTGAATCTGCTCAATAAACACCTGAAGTCACATGAATAATCCAAGATCCCTGGCAAGGGCAAGACAGATGTTTGCTCCTGGAGATGTTGATCCAGATCATTAAGTTCCTGTTCCCAGTTAACTCTTTGTTAGCTGATCATGCTGAGAACGAGGATCCTTGTAATTTCAGGAACGGTATTTTTAATTGCTGAAGGTTGTTATAAGATGCCCACCAATGTGCTATGTGGTCAATAAATAAAATTAAAGTCAAGATGACATAGCAGCAGAGATGTCCTCAGGGAAGGTCAAGGAGAGGCAAATGATTCAAGTTATTGCAAGACTGCATTGCATAACATAGCCTGAACTCCAGGAGACGCTTCTATAACGGCTTGCTTATGGAACTTTTAAAATATGTTAGAGAGATTCATAGTAGAATCTCAACAGGTATTAATGTCAACAGGTATTAGTCACATATGTCTAATAGTCACATATTAGACATATGTCAACAGGTATTAGTCACAAGGTGACCGGCACATCCATGTTTAAAATTGTATCTCTTGAGAACACCAGTTTATAGGCACAGCTAACACAAATAAAGTACTTACTTGGGGGCTCTAACTGAGGCTCTAACTAATAACCAGCTGCTGTTGAATTCCAATATAGCTTCTAAATTAGCATTCAGTCAAGGGGGCTGGAGCCAAAAGGTTTATATTATTATCAGTGTATTTAAAATTACATGAATATATTTATTTATTTATTCCCATCTTTATTATTTTTACAGATAACTCAAGGGGACGAACATATCCAAATACCTACCTGCTTCTATTTTCCTCTCTTTTTTGCTACAATCATTCCAGACTGGTTTTGATTTTGTTCCAAGCCTGAAATCGGGCCCTATGAACCGTACTTTAAACAGTGGCAGCATTTTAAATATAGTTTACACTTATGATACATCCAGACATTTATATTCATTTAAAGTGAATGTCATGGGGGATAGCACAAAAATTTTCCTCTGGTTTGCATTATGTATGCTAGTTTTTCTTGTATCAGAAATTGTAATTTTGGAGAAAAAAGGAAAGGAAAATATTAGCCAGTTTGCTATAACTCTGCATAACGTGTGTACAATTTACAGCTATTAACTTAACATATTTATAGAAAATATGTATCCCATAAAAGTATAAAACAAATGGAAAATACATTTTATGGAATTTATGATATAAAAAGCATGAATATTTTCATACTACAAGTTGGACAAACCATGCAGTGCATTGCTTTTAGAGTTATATAGGATCCATGGCTACTATATCAAGTAATAGCATTCCCCATCTTAGAAAAAAAAAAAAGCTATGCTTATTTTATCAAGAATGTTAAGGAAATTAAAAAAAAACTTTTGTTGTTTGATGTGTTTATTTAATATTTATTCTAAATTTTAAAGAAACTATTTCTTCCAAATGGACTTTTGCTTGTTTCATCTTTGTTATAATTTATTTGACTAATAAATGAACTATTGTTTCATTCTCAATTGCTAACACGTTTCTTTTTAAAAAAGAAACAAAGTTTAAAGAGAAAAATTGATACATTTCAATATTTTTTCATTCCATGTTGAATTCTGAATTATTGCTATCCTTTCAGAAGAATATGTTCACTTTTGTTTCTAAATGTTGTCTTCCTCTTTCTTTTTTAAAAAAGGAGTGTGCCACTGAAGTTAGAAAAAAATTAAATGAATGAACTGCATGTCACATTTTTCTGATGAATTCAGGGAATGCAAGTCAGGCAGGGTCTCTCCCACATCTGTAATGTGGAGGGAGTACAAACACCAGAAGTAGTATTCAGCAGGTTCTGACCAGTTCTGGAGAACCGCTAGTGGAAATTTTGAGTAGTTTGGAGAACCAGCAAATACCACCTTTGACTGGAGATTTTACAGTATCCTTCCCCTGCCACGCCCACCAAGCCACACCCACAGAACCAGGTAGTCCCACCACTGACAAACCCAGACCAGTCCAAGGTGGAACCAAGCTTATCTCATGCTTTGATCAACTTCTTTGAAGACTCTCCGTAATGCCTGCCTCAAAGGCTCCTGAAAGATCCATGATACTAACTCGAGAAGGAATCCTCTGCACACCTGTAGGCATTCAAGAACTGGTGGGTTATATCCCATCAAGTTGTTTTTAACCCCCAACAATCACACAGACAGGTTTTCTTTGTGTCAATCTATCCCTAGCCTGCTGCTTCAGGTCAACAATTGATGAGTCTATTGAATGTTTTTAAATAACTATTAAAGCCAGCCTTATTAGCAACTTTTCCATCTGTATCAACTTACTTAAGGCTGTATGAAACAAATACTGTGGGGGTGGGTGGGTGGGGAAGCAAAACATCACTATTATGCATTTATATTCCACCTTTAGTGTAACAGATTCTGAATATGTGGCATCTTGCTAATAAACCTTGAGTTCAACTGTAGAATTTCCCCCCTCAAATTATCATTCTGGATTATTTCCTAGGGCTGTACCATGAAATCCTAATTCCTGGGTTTTGTACATTTTATTACTCCTACCGGCTGGGAGCTTAATTGTAAGCCACTTTTCCTGCTTCTGTGCAACATACACACACTTGTAATCCCCAAATTCTTCATCTTTGGCTATCTATGCTTTTGTTGGCATAATCAAGGGGAATGGTGGTTTCATGGTTTTAAAAAAAGGATTGCTTTAATCCAGCCATGGGAAACTTCAATTAGCTTCTTAGTAAATCTGTCTTTTTAGGATGATATAATGTTACAAGCTGTGATCTATACCTTTACTTTTGCAAAGCAGATGGCTGAAAGATAGATTTTATAGGGGAAATGTTTCAGTTGCAAGGGTCAGATATGATGCTAGGTGCTGCTTATGCGGCCCTTTCACAATGCCCACAACCATGCACATCAAATTGTTTTACTTACCACCACTACCATCACAGAGACCATATTCAATGTACCGCCACTAATAATGATAGAAAAGCAGCCATCTGCTATTATTTGTGGTGGGGAAACATCACTTTTAATCAAGATCAGTGACGGCAGGGTAGAAATGAAGTTAAAGTCTGTCCCTGTTCCTTCAATGATCCTGATTAATGTTGTTGGTTCTCAACCACTAATACCAGCAGAGTGCTGCTTTTCTATTGCTTTCAATAGTAAGAAATGGCTTGTTGTTTTGCTACTGTCAGTAGTAATAGTGTAACAGCTATTACCATCTTAATCAGGTTTATGATTAAGAGTTTTTTTAGGGGTCTGATAATATAGAGAACAAAGCACATGCCCAGATATATCCTTTCTTGAGGATGATGGTAGCAATGCAGCTGCTGCAAGTAGACCAACCGGTTCTATTGCAAGGGGGTTTTTGAAGGCTACATGGAGATAGCTTATCTATTTTTGTTTTAGGGGTATCCACTGCACAAGTCACCTGATCACTTTCATCCTGGACACTTAGATAGAGAAAGATCCATTAGGCAATCAGCAAGCAATGCAGGTTAGCAAGGATGCTTCCTTATCCACCACTTATAATGAGCCAACCTCTGGCTAAGTCAACAGTTTTGTTTATTTATTCAATTAAATTTTTATAGGTGCCCATCTCAGTAAATGACTCTGGACAGTTTACAATTCAAAAACGTATATTACAATTAAAATCTTAAAAAAGATTTTAAAACAAGAAAACAATAAAATCCATTAAAACAATACAAGCCATTAAAAGGTCTAATTCAAGTACACACAAAGCAGGACACCTGACCTAAAAACAATATAGCCAGGAAGTGAGGCCCTTGGCGCATGTAGCACCCAAGGCTCGAGAATATAGCCGGATTCTGAAAGCTTTTTTAGGAGGAAGCAAATACAGAGCTAATCTACTGCCCCTTTACTATATCATGCTACCCTGACTTTTGGAGGATTTTTTATGCCAGTTTCCAGCATTTATTTCCAGTTCCAGCAAAACAAAAAGAAACAAAAAACAACTCCATTGTGAAAAATGGGTTCACTTCATGGTTACCCTATTAATTTAACAACTGTGACATTCACTTAATAACTGCTACAAAAAAGGTTGTTAAACCAGTTATGGTCACATGGTGATCCACTTAACAATCACAACTTACAACTGTAATTCCAGGCTCAATTATCGTCATAAGTTAAGGACTACCTGTAACAAAAAGCCTACAGAGATACTAGCTGAATTAACACAGAAAGTTCAATTCAAAATGCTTCAAAAATCTATGGAAAAGAAATAAGCTCTCACCTTTGCACTTTTTCCTGAAGTGACACAGCTAAGATTGCGGTGGAGATGGTGGGGAGACAAATTGCCCCTGGTCACTTGATTTTTACACCAGGGGAGCTGCCATAATCGGTTAGCAAGTTTTACCCTTTCTGGTGGAAAAAACCCACTTCATCATAGTTGTAATGGGGTTGTGGATTGCTGACAATTGGAGAAGCAGCAAAACAAATTTGCACAAAGAGAAATATGGTCATGGCACGGGAGGAAAAAACCACTGCAGAGAAAGTGGCTTGACTATACTTTAATTCAGACTGTTGAAAGCATGGTCCAGTGGCTGAGTTAACTTGACACCCATGTGTTTATTGTCAAGAGACTTAAACCTTCCGCAATCATATAGAATTTAAAAGCCTCGAATCTATTTTTAGACCACTGATGGCTGAGCTAAGCTCCTGATTGTGTTGACAGAACCAGCATGGAAGTGTAACATTTCACTAGCACAGCAAAATTAAAGCTCATGACTGGCTAGAGTGTAAAAAAAAAGCTGAGCTGAGAAGTTAGTGTGGTTCAAATTCAATGCCTTGCTACACCTCCCAAAAAAATTTAAGTAGGGAGTTTAATAACTTGATAAATCTAATAGGTTGGTTGCTCATACCAATTTCAAACTTCCTACTCCCCACCACTGTTTCTCAAGAGATGGAATGGAGCTGCAATATTGTACTATGTGCATACGAGATCCCAAAAATAGCAGAAAAGCCACCAGAGAAATTCAAAACTACCTGACAGCTTTGAACCAGGTTTTCACTTCAGTTTGTAAACATGCTTTGATCAGGTGGCTTCCCATAGATTTATAGAACACCTACTTCCAGAGGCACAAAGTGGTTCACAATAGCCTAAATGCAATTCCTAAAAGTAGGAGCATTTGATATAGTAGCTGTCTCCTGGCCACTCAGATCTGAATGTTCCATGGAACCCAAATCACTTTTACAAGTATTACACAATTGATAACACAGTTCTGTCCACACTGAGCTGGAAATGCCCACCAGTTGAGTTACCTCTATCTCAGGTAAGCACATCCAGAACTGCAGAATTGCACACATCATCACAAAGTCAGGAAGAGCATAGTTTTAGACACAGCAGCTGTTGTATATTCCTTTCGAGGCAATACAATTGCTTATGACCACAATACATATAACCCAAAACAAGAGGCTGACAATGATGATCCTTTGCCTTACTACTATTAATAAAGTGCAAGGGAAATTAATATAACTTTGACCACCTTGATTGTTAACAGAAGAAAGGCAGCTATTAAGAATATTAGAAATGCGAAACAAATTAATTCAGCAGTGTCAGTATGCATTTCATTAAATTAATACACTTCAGCTTTTAAAATCCAATTACAGGATTTGTTCTATGGAAATAAAAGAGACATCTTCCATTCTCAGGATCTTTGCTGATTAACTTGTTGTGTGTGTAATAAATGCACAGTTGTTACTAATTTGATTTGCAAAATTCCACTGGTTAATTGGAAAAGGGTTTGTGTTGCAGTCATATTGCGTCATCTCCAAATAATTAACTGCCAGGAAAATGTGATTCTCACCCTAGTTGTCCTTCACTTCATTTTGAGGGCTGGGAAGAATATGGGAACTTTAAGAGTTTATAATACTGGGACCTACTGGATATAATCTTTGTGTTGTCTGGCTTCACTTCATCCCATTGTTCTAATATTTGAAGTTGCCACCATGTTCCCTTAAAAAAACAATTTTCACACCTAACAACACATATGCAGTGTATTTATTGTCTCATTTGCTTTTATTCTTTCTCTAATTGTTTATAATATTTTATTTTGCCTAATTTAAACTCTGGACTCTCCATACATTTTTCCTTATCTCAATGAAACTTTTAAAAAATCAAGAAAGACAACGAATAATTTACTACAATCATTATGCAGAATAAATAGGGGAAATAATTTTAAAGGTGTGTAATTTTGCAATTTTAGTTTTAGTGCCTACTCTTTTGTGGAAATTAAAGAATTTTTATGATGATCATACTGCATGGTTTTTGTTTCCTCAAAGTACAAGTTGTCCTAAATATCAAACAAATCTTTATTTATTTAAATGGCAGCAAAAATTAATATATTTTATCTTCTTTTTCATTAGTATTTCTGTTATCTCTTTCAGGAATGGGAAGAGGCTTGTAAATAATTTAAAATCAGCACAGAAGAGATCTAATTTCATATTTACAAGAAATTTTCTTAGTCCTTCAGATCACTAACTGCTTGTTCGTTTTTTGTTTGAGGAAATACAAATTCAGCAGATCAGGCTGATGCAGCTATATTCAGAATAACAAAAACCCAGAAATTATATTGTGAAAGGCATTGAAATATTTAAAATCTATTGTTTTATTTAATAGGAATTTTAGTTTCTCATTTTTAGTTATTTTTAATTTGTCAAAAACTGTCCTGAGAATTATTATCATATTCTAGATTCATATTCCCCTGTAACTTATTCACAGAATTGAGGTTGCAATATTACTCTTCATGTCTGAACTAAGGAAATAGTAAAGGTCAATTTACCAATAACCAATTTACCTTCAAAAATATAACTCACCCTCACGGAGTACAATCATGTCCTTTAGAAATGCCCCCAAAATTTAGGATTATAACTTCTGAAGAAGAGGCTATTTAAATTTATATATTTGTGAAGTATCTTCAGAATGCATTTTCATTTGTTTTGTTATTGGATTGTGTGTTGTGTGATTTGGCTTCATCACAGAACACATTTCAAGGCTGTTAGTGATTTGGGTTTGTTATTCCTTGACTGTTTTGCATTTTAATCTCTGTGATGTTTGCAATTGTTTTTATTTTAGTTTATTTTAATTATGTTCATTGCCCAGAGTCACTTATTGAAATATGTTGTATTATAAATTGGATAAATAAATGAACAAATTATTGCAATTGATTTATAAAATTTCCCCCTGGAATATGGGTCAGTATAAATGTATAATTTATCATCTTTAATTCAGAATTAAATAATTTCTAACAATTTTATTGTTGCCTCAAAAATAAGCAGGAGAAACAATTCCACAACATCCTGTGTGTGATGAGCTGTGTGCGCTTGATATATAGTTTAACGCGTATCCTCAGCTCTTTCTGAAAGCATTGATAAATTAAGGCTTGATGGCGATCCACTTCAGAAGCACCCCAGTGATGGCAAGGTGGAGAGATAACAATCTGACAGAGACATGGTACAGAATAAGTACCTCTCCATTTCACAACCAGAAAATCTAATGTTCTAATTTCTGTACAAATTCTAAGGAAAAAAAATCATGTATATTCAGGACTAAGGCTAATCTGTGTTGGAATACAAACTTCCTTATCTGAACTCTGAGAGTAGAGAGATAGAGATATTATTTTATGTCATGCCCTCATGTCCTATATCTCCACCACTTCAGAAGGAGGGCTGTTCCAGTATAGAGTATATTCCACAGTCTTATATATTAACCAACCACCAGAAGGCTGTGTACTAAGGTATTAATTAGCTTTACTAAGCAACAGTATATACTTCCAAGAGGCAGTATACTAAGGTTGAGGTCTCAGATTTCATTGTCTACTGAAAGCTAATCTACATCGGTTTGTCAATACGATACATCTTCTATGTCTGGCAATTACCCATCAGGAGAAAATGATTTTATTTAAGCAGATTATAGAATGAAGGATCCCAAAGTTGATATTTTTGTTGTCCACACTGAAATCTGACACCGAAGTAAGTTCTGAATTCCCCAGGAAGCTTGTAATGTATGTGCTATCATACCTATTTGTCCGCAATAGTATTTAACTAAATTATCCTCAACAGTAAAGTATTGGGATGCAATAGAAACTATTTTTATTTTCCCTTTCTTTGAAGGATCCATCAGTCTAACAAGAATTGTTTCTGCTGCATGATAAGGAAGGCTCAGTCCCAGTAATAGGATGACACAATGGCCTCATTGGTTTCATGAAAAGATCACTGGAGATTTGCTTTGGAACAAACCTGTGTGTTAATGTTGCTTGAAGTATTGCCTTGTGCTTCAAGAGTCACCATTGTTCCCTACTTTCTAGCTCCTACACAGCAGCTTCTTCCTTCATGCTTCTATTTTTGATTCATCAATCAAAGGAACATGCTGATACAGCTGGGAAAAATACCCAAATGGAGAATTATTGGCATGTTAGCATTATATGTCATAGGATTTGGAACGCAACAGAATTTTGCTGCCATGGTGACTGAGAGGTTCTTGAGCTTTTCAATGTACTTGTTTAAATTGTTGAACAATTGAGCTTCTCTCATACACTTTTTGCAAACCGCCTTTGGGATAATTTGGAAGATAAATGTTCACAAATACATATATAGAAATATGTGGATCCTAGGAAAGGAGGGAAAATAGTAATTAATTTTACTTTATTGTTCTGAAGGGAGGAGGGCTGCTTGTTCAGTCACAGAGGGCATGAAATCTGAGAGGGCAAGTTTAACAACATAACATAATGATTGGCTAAGTTTTTTGTTCTACTCTGCTGGCCAGAAAATAAAAGGTTGGATGGATGACATTTCTCTACAAAGTTTAGGCCCACCAGCATATAAACTTGGTCCTGCTTACATCATTTTGATGCTGGAACAAATGTTGCAAGTAAGTCAAAATAATAATATCAGTCTGATATTGTAGTCTGTTACAGTTCAATCATGTAGAATAGTCCCAGAAATTAAAACTATTCGACAATAGTAATTTGAAAGAGATCAAATATTCTTATTTTTACAAGTACTAAAGGCAAATATTGAAAGTAATTTGATGTTGGTACCTCCTTCACTAACTCTGGAGATTCAGTAAATGTCCTGATTCGATCATAATGGACTGCTTAAAATGGCTAAACATGGTGGCCTAATCGAGAGAAGATAATTGTTTTTTGTTTTGAGTTTGTTAAATCCAATTGTTGTCTGATTGCTCAATTGGTGAAAACTGTTTTGTAAATGATTCCTAACTGCAGTGAGATCGCACTATTATTGTCCTTGCTGTTTTTATTGTTACAGGAATCCTTGACTTACAATTTGTTTAGTGACAGTTCAAAGTTTCAATGGCACTGAAAAAAGTGACTGACAACCAGTGGTGGGATTCAAATTTTTTTACTACTGGTTCTGTGGGCATAACTTGGTGGGCATGGCAGGGGAAGGATACTGTAAAATCTCCAGTGAGTGGTGGTATTTGCTGGTACTGTGAACTACTCAAAATTTCTGTGACCGGTTCTCCAAAACTGGTCAGAACCTGCTGAATACTGAATGTTTGGAACTCACTGCCTGATTCTGTTGTCACCTGCCCAAACTCCCGCTCCTTTACCCTCAAACTAACCTCTTGACCTAACCCCATTCCTAAGAGCTCTGTAAGGGGCATACATAAGGGCACAATCATGCCTACCGTCCCTGTCCTATTGTCCCCAATTATTAGTTCCTATTTCTTATATTTAAACTTATGTTTATTATTATTTTATATTGTAAACATTTGACTAAATAAATAAATAAATAAATAAACCACCTCTGCTTATAACCAGTAGTCATATTTACAACCATCTCAGCAACCTCACAGTCATATGATCAAAATTTGGGTGCTTGACAACTAGCATGTATTTACAATGGTTCCTGGGGTCATGTGATTGCCATTTGCAACTTTTCCAGCCAGCTTCAAAAAAAAAAAAAAAGCCAAAGCTGGACTCACATAACAACAGTGTATCACTTAACAACCATGGCAAAAAAGTCATAAAATTAAGAGTGGTTCTCATAATAACCACCTTGCTTAACAAATGAAATTCTGGTCCCAATAGTGGTTGTAAAATAATCAAGGGCTACCTGGACTATGACTGGATTTAATTCACTACAATGGTGATTTTGCCAAAATTTTACTTAGTGCATTTAAGGTAATGCTTTTTTTGCATACTTATTTTTTCTTTACATTCAATAAGATATAATTTTCACAATATAAGATATTTTTAATAACACACTAGAAAAAAGTACAAAAATTAATAAAAAGTCATAGAAGATTGAAACCCCTAGACAGAATACAGAAGAAATATTTCTGTTAATGATATTTTTTATGTTATAGACAAAAAGAAAAAGTGCCTTCAATGCATGCATCGCCAAAACTCTATTTGGCTAGCAGAGCAAAGAGGATATACTTATAAAGAGACACTGCAACAATTAGAAACTTTAGGATATGCAATCTTTACTAACTCTCCTCCTGTAGTTTGCTGTTTGCCACCTGAAGTCCTTTGGGAAATGTCTTCTACAGTTACTCAGTTCTGGTTAAACTTTCTTCTACTTGTTGACTAGATCTTTCATCTTTTGATCCATATGTCTTGCATTCTTTTGAAAAAGGATTTAAAAAGCCATTGTGCACTCTGTCCCCACTATTAGTTTCTCCTCTGTTTTCAATGCAGTACACAAAATAAAAATGCTTTTGATAAATCTGAACAATCTCATTTCATTTTATGTACTATATTTATTTGGTTGGATTACTTTATCGGGACAATTAGGCATTGCCCTTACTGTACATATCATATTAGATCCATATATGTACATTGACTTTGGAAAGAAAGTGTGATGAATTAAACAAAGGAGAATGAACAGATTGGCTGCAGATAATCCAAACATTTTTGATTAAATTAAAACCTATAAGAATTTGAATAAGAAGGCATTGTTTAGTATATATATGAACCAGCTTCTAAAATATTATCTGGTTGCAAGCATAATGGTTTTAATTATCTGGCTAAGAATTTTTAAAAATCATTGGTTAGAAAATTAATTCTTATAATGATATATTGTTAATACATGTGTAATAAATTGCAATTGGGTTTAATTGGAAGACTTCCAATTTGAGCAAAGAACTCTATCGTACTGGGTATGATTTGACCATATATAATCACTTGCACATTACGTCGCTTTCAAATATTTTCTGAAGCAGTCAGGTTAATTTCTTAGTTAATTAACTAAACTGGTTAATCTCTACTGATTTTTTTTAATGAAATATTGCAAAATCTGATGTGAATTAAAGTGAGGTTAAGAACAGTATAGGTAGAGTAGGCAGACATTGTGAATTACACCAGATAGTCCAGCTTTGTTAAAATTTGCCCTTCATCTTCCTCTGCTCTCTGGCAAATGTACTTTTGGTGCAATTTTTTTGTTTGCTTTCCTTCAGTTTCTTCCTCTGTAGGGCCACCATTAATTTCACATCTGGGCTGATGTTCACCAGACATCAGGACAATGTTTGGTAGGTCTTTGCTTCCATACTTCTCATCTAGATTTTTGTAGACCAATGTCTTGCGGGGCAATAACACTTGTTAGCTTCCATATGTTAGGTCAGAGTGGCCTCTGCATGAAGGAAGTAGGCATGGTAAAAGAAACAAACAATACCTTTTCTTTTTTTTTGTTGGTTGCCCATACAATTTTCCTTTTAGGAGCGCTGGTGGTGTAGGGATTAGAATGAAGTATTTCAGGTTAACTCTAACAGTCTGGAGCTTGATCCTGATGGGCTCAAGGTTGACTCAGCCTTTCATCCTTCTGAGGTTGGTAAAATGAGGACCCAGATTGTTGGAGGAAAGAGGCTGACTCTGTAAACCACTTCGAGAGAGCTGTGAAGCAGTATACAAGTCTAAGTGCTACTACTATTGCTATTTTAAAGCTGCAAGGATATCTCAGGAGACCGTGGCATGCCAGTAAAAAAATCAACAAATGTTTCTGAGCAGCGTATGGGGTAGTGTGAGTGGGCGGAAACAGAGTAAACTGGCTATTGGATTGGAAAGAAAATCTGCATGGCTCTGGGCAGAAAATCCTAAAATTTATTTAGTCAGAAGTGCACTTAATTGGTTTTAAAAAGCTCTCTTTATTGAGAAAAGAAAAAAAAAACCTCTTTATTTGCTACTGCTCTCAATTTCTATGTCACTATTATCCTTTATAACAGATTTTGTTGTTTTTATCTAAATTTGAAAAATGAGGCTGATTCATCAATGAAATTAATTTTATATATTGCATATCAGTATATGCAAAAATAAAAAATACAGAAGAAGAAATGGAAAAGGAAAAAAATCTTAGTAAGTAAGCAAAACTAGTCCAATATATACATTAATGATATTATTCAATTAAATTAACATTTAAATCAATTAATATAAGAAAAAGAAAACATGAGGAATAAAATGTAAACTTTAAGTATATGTTGTCCAGATTTCTAAAAGATCTTCCATATGGGACTACTGATGATAAACTGTTCAAATACAATTTCATAATTAAAAAATATGTCCTTTTTAACTTAATACCATTCTTTTTTTTTTACTATAAACACATAAAACATATAAAGCATATCATTTAGATTGTTTTACTGCTACTTCCCCAGGAAATGAGATTTAATACAAGAGAACATGAGAATTTACAATTAATAAAATAATTAATCTCTAAGAACAAAATAATTACATGAAATAGTATTTGTTCAATTTGATTGATTTGATTATGTACCATCAAGTTGTTTTCAACTCCTAGCAACCACATAGATAAGGAATCATTATAATACAAGGACAAATGTTTCAGTATGAGTACTCCACATACAACATTAATTAAAGCAACCAGTTTTCCATTTAAAATACATATACAAGTCACATTAAACAATATTTCAGTTATAATTTAAAATCAATAGAAAGGCAGTATGTAGGTAGCAAAATAGTTATTGAAATTCATGTACTATATAAGCCAATTTCTTATTTCATTTCTCCTTCTGAGTCTAACTGTATTATAAGATCTGTTCATTGATCAGCAAATATTGTGGGCCCAATTGGTAAAAGAAATCTCAGGATCATATTGGTTAGAAACATGAGGAAGAAACACTTCATTCTGCAGTGAGAGACACTGGCAAAAAAAGAAGAAGAAGAAGAAGAAGAAGAAGAAGAAGAAGAAGAAGAAGAAGAAGAAGAAGAAGAAGGAGAAGAAGAAGAACTGTTCATAAATACATATTATGAGTTTATTGCTTTGATAAAAAATATGCTAAATCTTCTAGCACTAAAGGAGATCTTGAGGCAATTAGGGCTGCCAGCCCTATCTATCTATCTATCTATCTATCTATCTATCTATCTATCTATCTATCTATCTATCTATCTCTGCTTTAATCAGAAATGTTGCCATTTTGTACATTTTGGAACATTATACTTATATTGCCACTCATCACATTTGTTAAATCTCATCATCTGGTTCTACTAATCCAAGAGAAACGATCAATGCTTTAATCCAAGGATCACCTCGCTATTTCCAAATTTGTACTGGTAACTTTGCATAGTAGTGTAAATATGTATTGTATCTATAGGAAAGGAGAACAACACCCAAGTATAGAGGTTTTTTTTAAAAAAATAAAGTGGGTTTTTTTCTTTTATTTTTTTTTCAGCTAAATGATGTCTTAGAGGTGTATTCCCCAAAGGTGTGCAGATTTTGTGATGATCATGAGAATAAATTTCCAGTTCTTGCATTTTTAACTTGCTGATACCTTGAGAAATAAAATATGAGTTATTATGGATTTAAAAATAAAAATCTGTTCTGACAATTGGCATTTCCTGAGTAAAAACCAAAGAAAATTTCCCCAGTGAAACCTGAAAAATGATACATAACTTTTCTGAAAATAACTTTTAGGAATAGATACAAGAATGTCATCTGTGGTATAAATTGCTGGTGGCAAAACATTTATTTTGAAAGCAATACAGATATTTAATTTAGATGAAGCCTGTCAATCTAAATCCATTGCTATTTGTAATTTTTAAATTCAGGACGTGGGATATATTTCTGTAGGCATTTTCTATGTGGTTACTTTGGGACATTATTTCAACTGTCCAAACAAAAGGTATTTTGATAAGTCAGTAGTTCCCCAAGGTTTCTTTTTCATTCTGACCAATTTATATTACACTGAGAAAAAACTTCATCACCATGAATTAATATTATTAACAATGGCATGGACACATTTAGACAACTCATTATCTACAAGCAGGATTACTTGCTTGGGCTATATCATAAATTTCACCCCACCATATAATCTACCTGCTAAAAGTCTCGGATCACAGGAGAAAGTGCATAGTCCTGCTATAAAACATCTTCCAAGAAGAAAAAAGGATTAGATAAGGTCATATTAATTTTCACCTGCAAATGCAGGTGAAAAGAACTGAAATTTGCAATTCAAAAAATCTTCAGAGAAAATGTTTATAGCTGGATGCCTTTTCCATTTATCTAAACTATAACCTAAACCAGTGATGAGCGTGGCAGGGGAAGGATCTCCCTAGTCAAAAATCTCTAGTCAGAGGTGACATTTTCCGGTTCTCCGAACTAATTTCCACTACCGGTTCTCCAGAACTGGTCAGAACCTGCTGAATACCACCTCTAACCTAATCACATTGATAATGGTGTTTCCAAATGAAGGATAGTTATTTAAATTTTAAATTTTTGTTTTCCTCTGTGTTATCGAAATAGAAGAGAAAAAAATGACCAGAGCCTGTTAATGAATGAATTATGCTGGGAAAGAGGGAATCAGATGAGATACTTTATTTTATATTATAGGTCCTGCAATATTTCTCAAAAAATTCTCCAATATATTGAAATCTTGGTAACATATGTCCTGGAAATATAATGGATTATTTGTGAAAAAACAACATTGAAGCACATCCCTAGTGTTGAGGACATCAACATTTAGAATCTGTAAATGCCAATATGAGATCATAGTTTGTGTAAGTTGTGAGTATCTTAATGTCTTTTGATCAGAAAAATTGTTGTAACATGAACTGACAATGCACATATGTTCCACATCCTTAAATGGCATCCATGGAAGAACTGCATACGGCTAATATCTCACGAGACTGCTAAACCTTATGTTATACAAAAGCACCTATCTTTTCTGAGCTATTGGTAGTCTTTATTTCATCTTTATGTAGGAATTGGTGCGCTTATGCACGCCCCCTACAGACCTCTTAGGAAAGGGGTGAGGTCAATAGCAGACAGTCTAAGGTTAAAGTTTTTGGGGTTTGGGGAAGAAACCACAGAGTCAGGAAGAGTATTCCAGACATTGACCACTCTGTTGCTGAAGTCGTATTTCCTGCAATCAAGATTGCTGGAATAAATAAACAAGCAAGTAACTAACTGTTGGTCTGCCACTTTCCAGGTTAAAAAAAATTGTGTAATGGTTCGGGTGATAGAATAAGGCTGCACTAATCTAGGTTCGTACCCCACTTCCCAATATGATTATGGGGCAAGAGATTTGCTGGGAGCCAGGCAGCGTATACATTTAAAAAATAAGAATAAAGGAGATTCCTATGTAAACCACCTGGAGCATTTGGAGAAAAAGCAAAATATAAATTTAACAAGTGATTATATAAATTAAAAACTATATTCTAACCTTAGATGAATTACAGGTTTCAAGTTAGAAACAATGAATTTTAGAGAGAAATTAAAAGCTATAAATGAAAAAAAAATTCCTGCAATGCTGTTGGTCCTCTTAATATGCAAGTTGCATATAAAATAAAGATTATCATACTAGCCCACAGGAAAAAAAAACCCAATGCCAAGATTTAACAGTACTTTTCTTAGGCCAACCCAGAGATTATCCCAGTAGTCCTAGGGGTAGTCTCTTAAGGAGATGGTATATAGTGAGATTCTATTTTTTTCCCGATCAAGATTAAACAAGCCCCTTTTTCATCGAGGAAAGTCATTTACAGTTTATTTAAATGTTTTATTTGTGTTCCCTGTTGTAAGAAGATGCAGCTTTCTTTCTTCTATTGAAAAATCACCACCTCTTTTTGCCATGTTTATACGATTGCGATCGTTTTCCCGCGCTGAACTTACAAAGACTACTGGGAAACTAGCCTCATTCCCAGGGCCTACTCCCCTTTCAAAATGACGGACAGACAGGAAGAAAAACAATTACCGTATATACTCGCATATAAGCCGACCCCCAAATTTGAAGAAAAAAAAAGCGTTTTAAATTTGGCGTGAGATTGAGGAGCCTTGTCATGAGACCGTGAGAAATGACAAAAAATCATGAGACTCACGGCAGAACCGTGAGAGTTGGCAGGGCTGCATAGATTTCATGACATCTGTAGCAATCCATCTTCCTGCTTGTAATACCTTGCTTTCTAAAGCTATCTGGAGATCTCATCAATTCATATATTTTTGGTGACCTTTGAGTTGGCCTTAAAAAGATATTATCCTGATGTAGATGCTTTGAAAATATTTTTCTTAAAGCCAGTAAGGCTATTTTTTTATCCTATGTACTTAGGATTGGGTGTAATATGTTCAAAATCCTTCGGTCATCTATTAGTATAATTATATATAGGTTTACACAGAAGCAACTCTTAAGAATTGACTGGAACTTTCTTACAAGTGGGTGAGCAAATAATTGCAGGTTGGGCTTTGTCTGAGTTGAATATATTTACTACAGGACACAGGATTACTTTTGTTTCTATTTTAAAGGAAACATGTTGATATAGAATATAAAATATGCTAAGCAGTACTCAATTCATACACTCCACAATTGCTCCAACTAGGCTAAATGAACCGGCATAATTTTGCACAGAAGGCAGAAAAGGCTGTTCTCGTATTTATACTTTTTGGTCTAAATACATACATTCCTATCCCTAATACTGCTGGCAAGACATTTGCAGCTGATATCACTAGAACGAAGAAATCTAATAGTGGAAAAGATCTGCATGCTATTAAAGCTTCCAACCCATGTGGAGTTGCCCAGCCAGAATTGTGCAGCAGCGATTGTTCCCTTAGTTTTATCTGGACTAAATATGAATCATCCTTCTGACAATCTACTCATTACTTCTCCAAAAGAGCTGCTCTTCATTCTAATTGACCTTATTATTAGGAAATTGCTCATAAAATTAGAAAACTCAGTGTAAGTAAGGAATTCAAGTTGAAAAAGAATGGCACATATGGAAACCATTACAATGGAAAGGACTCTGATAAGGATAATAAAACTGCATCCAGATCTCCTTCTAGAGAAGAGCAAGAAGCTGACAAGAAAAAGCAGAATGATGGGAGAATCTGGAGAGCACTTAAGTTACAAATTCTGTAAGCTTGTGTGTTCTTGCTAGTCCCTTGAGAAGATAAGACAAACTTCAGGAGCACTCTTATTGTTGTAGGAGTTCCTGGAAGAAGCAAAACAGAGTAACCATTTAAAAATAAATTAATTACTAGTTTCCCTGATAAGTTTAGCCTTTTCTCCCTCAATGTAGTTTCTTGGGCTGCATGACAAACAGCTTTTAAGTTTCAAAATCAGTTTCTGATGTAGCATATACACTAAAAAGACTTACTTGTCAAAGGAAAATAATTTGAAACAGTACTGACCAAAGTAGAGCAGTTTTTGGTTCATACAGTAATGATCTGTATTTTAATCCACTTCAAATTGTACAACACTGTTACAATCTCACATTCATCACCAAATTTTGGTGGGCAGGTAATTAAATTGGATTTTTTGTGAATAGCATCACAGTATTCTTAGATACTGCAGAATGGTGACCCTGTTTATAATATTCTGTACAGGTAGTCCTTGCTTAACAGCCAGTCAGTTAGTGACTATTTGAAGTTATGAAGGACCCTCCAGAACTACTTAGAATCCTTTGTCAAAGTTCTAATAGTTGAGCCCCCCCCAGTCATATGATCACATTTTGGGTGTTTTGCAACTGGCTTGCATCTACAGGTGCTTGCAGCATCCCTTTGTCATATGACCACAGTTTTTGACATTTTTTCAAAGATTTATATTGTCTCTGATTTTTTTTTAAAAAAAAACACCTATTGGGTATAATGGATTTGTTTAATGACTGCTGTGATCACTTAGCAACTACAACATTTGCTTAACAACCACAACAAAAAAGCCCTAAAATTGGCAATGGTCATGGTAAGCTACTTAATGACTGCAACAACTTAAAACTGCAATTTTTGGCTCAGTTATGATAACCAATCAAGGACCATCTGTATTGTTCTAATTATTCTGTAGCCCCAGTGGTCAATGTTCCTGGGCTGTAGAAGTGCAATTTATGAGTTATTATGATAATATTGTTAACAGCTCCTGGTCAACAAAACCTCAAGTTTATTGCTTCCTAATAATAGGATGATCTATTGGTTTCTTTCATATGGGCTAATTCCTGGCCACAACTGCCTAAAGCAAGAGATGGTAACTGTGATGTTTCTGAGCAATCCTTACTACTGCCAGGCTCTTTGCTTAAAACCATTAAATGGAAAGCTACCATACTGCCAAACAAATTGCTGTCTTCCAGCATCATTATTTAGAATTATAAGCTGTCTAGAGTTACTTGGTTGAGTTGGGCAGCTATAAAAATTGAATGAATGAATGAATGAAAGAAAGAATGAATAATCTTGACATTATGGGAATATCAGCGGGACTCAATGAAGATTGCAGCTTGATGGATTGCTGGGAATGTTTGCCCAGTTACTCTTCATCTTTTTATCACTCTGTGAGCCTCCTACGTTGCCTCTACTTTCTGATCTAGAACCTAGTTTCCAGTAGCATCTTCTTTGGGGATTTAACTAAGGTTCATAACTGGTAGCAAAAATATGAGGGATGGGTGGGTGGGTGGATGGATGGATCCCTATTTATACATTTATAAAGATAAATCCCTATTTATTTCTGCTATTAACTAATGGCTGTCTGGATTTTTGCAGCTTCCATTGGATAACTCTAATTTAAGCAAATTAGATAAATCCTAACTTAGTTAAATTTTAAGTATGGAAAACAAGTGATTGACAGCAACTAGATTATGTAAAAAAAATGACACTCTGACATAGCTCACTCATTTTTCCGACAGAAAAAATGGAAATTTTTATTTTTCAGCCAATTGAATAAAGATATAATACAAAGTAGAGTAAAATTCTGACACGATACTAATTCAAATAGGGACCACAAGGCTACCCCAGATCGCTTACTTCTAGGAGCTCCTTTCAAGAAATACTGCTCCATGTTAATTGTATGATAATTGATAATTGTATATGATAATTGATAATTGTATATGATAATTGATAATTGTATATCATGATAATTGACATGATAATTGTAGCAGGTACAATTTCTGGATCCTTGGGATTGCATCTTTAAATGCTAGATGCAACACTCAAGCTATTCCCTCCTACTGGTTCTTTTGCTTTTTGAACTTAAGGTTGAGTCCATGCTGTTTCAGCACAATCTATGCCCAATCTGTCCTATATAACTAATACTTGCTAACATTTGTATATTAGTTTGGGATCTCTAGAAATCTGCTGATGCAGTGATGAAAATCAAGGTTATTAATAAAAGTCATTTGTTAAATCTTCAGGAAATGTAAGAAGTTTTATTAAATGTCACTTAACTGAAAGAAATTACTGTAAAGTTGAAATTCATCATATATGACATTCTGACAATAAGAAGTCCTCAATAAGTGGAAATGTTAACTTCATTTCTGCCATAAATTCCTAAACCATAGAATAAAAATTTTGAGGGTGGGGTGAAAATCACCATATCCTGAATATTCTTAAAGGTGTAAAATAATAGTTAAAATCATAGTTAAAAACTTGATGTAAAAAAAGAAAAAAAATCTCATTGCTAGCAATTTTGACACAGACAGCTATTATAACAAAGAAACCCTAAGGTGCCAATAAAGAAATCTTGAGAATCTTCTCCTATCAACCTCAAGGAGCTCAGCTGAGTCTGGATATTTTTCCATTATTTATGCCAACAGATTGAAATGTAATTGACAGGAAAACAGATCTTCAACTTGGGTGATGAAGAATTCTAGTCTTCCTCTTGTGAAACACTTTTTGCCTTAATAGGAATTAATTGTATCATTTTCTTACATTAATGGGGGGGAATTCAATGACATCACTAAAAATTGACAGTGATCTGATGACACATAATCAATCAACTTGCTTATGTAAAGGGGAAAAAGGAACTTCTCTTCTCAGTGGTTTCTACCCATCCAGTTAGATCCGGCAAAGGAAGTATGCTTTAGTCCCATTTGTAAGAGAATGATGTCACCTATTGGGACTCTGGAGGAAGGCCATTTCTGCCACAGTGTTAAACTTGCCCTGGCCTTGCTTGCCTTTTGCAAGGCACTAGAAACCTGGCATTGCCATTGAGCCTGGGACCCTGATGGCATGGGTGAGCTCATTTCATGAGTAGTTTGTGTGTTAACAAATGTCCTTGGCTGCTATTTTTATATGATGACTTAAAGCTTTGAACAATGTTCACTACGTTGTTAGATTTTTAAAAAAAAATTAGTGGTGATTTACGAGAGAGTAACATCTGTATAAATGTGGAATTATGAAAATAGAAGAAAGCTTAGTGCTATTATTGTACCTCCATTGTCCTGTTCATCATTCAGAAAAAGGAAATATTTGGAGAAGCACGAATAATATTAATAAAATAACTGTTGTACTTCATATTCAAATGAATTTATGGAGATTACAACTAAATTAATAGTTTTTATTCTGGGTTTACTATTGCCTCATAATTTATTCCACAGTCTACATAGAGAGATTTTTATTTCCTTTTGGTTTAAATTATTTTCAATAAATAATAAAATGAAGATTGTGTTCGAATTTATTGTTGTTTTGCAGAAGATTATTCTACATTTTAAGATGTTTGATGTAAATAATCCAAACTTCTTTCATTGACTGGTAAACTGTGTTTGAAGTGAACAGGCTCTATATGTTGATATTTATGAAAAAGAAGTAATGAAGCAGACAGTGGCAAATTCCACTTAACTGTTGAAGCATTCACTTTTTCCTGTGAGGCTTCAGTACCCATATGTTGTATTTAATATTTGGATATTATTTGTTTCCATGGTTAACTTTTTTCCCCTTCCTTCCTGCATTGCCCTAATTAGTGATCCCAGCCAATCAAGAACTGTATATTGAATATGATGACTTGTTATGCTTTTTTAGGAATCAGATCTGGCAATGTGCCAATGTCACTGCAGAAAGCAAATGAAATCAATTTGGTGGAGGGTGAGCAATACTTCCTGAGTAGCTGCTGGCTTTTGAAGCATTTACCCAAAAATAATTGAAAGGAGGACCATTTTTCAGCTGAAAATTAGAACTTAAATCTTTTGCTCTGGTCTGAATTTGTTCTTGGTCCTAAATGTCCCCATAATCATCAAGGACAGTCCTGAGTGCACAGAGCAGTTATTGCTCAGTCTCTTGATCACAATGTAAAATTTGATTGAATAACAGTAGAATATTAAGAATATCACAGAACTGGCTTCATAAATATTGCCCAAGAATGAAGTTACTAATGATGTTTCAAGAATGATGGTACTAATGATGGTCAACCCAGTTTTTATGGTGTTTTTTTTTACTGGGGAAGTAAACTTTGGATGCTGCTTATTAATTATTTGGGAGTTTATTAAATTAAAGCTTATTTATTTTATGTAAAACAAGGATTTTTAAAGTTAGTTTCATATTTTTCTTTGGAAAATTTGTAAGATTTAAAAAAGTGGTGTGTGATATATAATGTACTCTATGTAATGTCTCTGTGCATGTGCATAATTATGAGAATATAAAACAAAACCATGAGGTTTGATTGTTTAATACAAAACAACAGTTGCTGGCTGCAGTTCAACACATGGAGACAGACATGCTTAAATGCCTTGAAATCAATGGAGTGAGCATGCCAAACTCCAGGTTGGATATAATATGAAGTTAATATACTAGTTGCACTTCGAAAAAAGTATAGTTGTCCTTGCCATTCAGGTAAGCTGAATTTGCAGAATCTTATTTTTTAAACAGAGCTCTGAGCAGTCCCTGAAACTGCAAGACATGATTTTATTAGAGTTTAGATAAAAAGATTTGATGTTTTTCATTTTGGAGTGCACCAGAGGTTAAAGTTGCCATCTGAAGTTAGTTTATATTTTCATATACTCTGGGGGAGAAGGGGGAAATCTGCTTATTTAAAAAATTTCAAAGGTCATCAAAGCTCACTCAATAGGGTATTTGATTGGCCTTCATTTGGTTAAAACGAAAAGGTCTTTGAAGAAATAGAAGCTGTACAATTTTTAAAACATTCCCTGGATTTTTAACTAGTGCTATTCCCAAACAAAAAGTTCATTTGAAAGGCTGAACAAGTGTTTGAACACTGTCTTTCGGAGAAAGTTTCATTTATCAGTATTCCAACATTATTTTAGAAAATGATCAATCCTGGCTCTTTTATGGCAGAGAATATGAAACAGGTGCCAGAATTCCTTTTTGTCATAAATTTCACTATTCATAATCATTTCCCTGATCACTATAAGATGAATAAAAAGAAGTTCATTTATTTGTCATTGAAAATTTTTGACCCAATTAACAAACATTTAAGAAATCTTTTTTTTTTCACCTCAACTGTGAGAAACTAACATTGCCTAAAATGATGGAAGGAGTATAAGTTACAAACCCACCATAGTTCTAACAGCAGCAGGAAGAGGAGGAGGGGGGGAAGGGAGGTGGTGAAGGAGAAGGAGCAACCACCACTTCCTAACAACTTTGGGCAATTGTAGATTAAATGTCAGTTTGTTTCAGAAATGTACTGGCCCACTGTTTCTATCTGTGATTAATTTCTGTTTTGCAAATGAGGACCAGAAACAGGAATTACAGTATGAATATTATAATAAGGCTAATCATTAATAGTTTTTCAATGCAAGGTTTATAGTAGGTTTGCACAACACTGAGCAATTTTGCTGATGGATGCTTGAGTAATGAATGAAAATTATTTAATATGTACAGTGCATGAATATTCACCTTTCCAAAAAACAGACTATTGTCCAAAAGCTAAAACATGCAGTCCTTAAAATACTATTTACACTATGTCTTCTGTCTTTTATCTCTCAAGTATGATTTTTTTTCAGTAGGACATAATAACATGGCCCCACCTGCTGAGTGTAAAAGACAGTTTTTGATTCCTTGCAACAACGTTTTTTTCCCATGACAGGAGGCTTACTCAAACCAGTGGACAACTTCTAAAATGAATGATTGTCAAGATGATTGACATGGCTACTCTTACATATCTCCTTTTGCCTGGGGAACAGAAATGAAAAGGCAGCTGTGGAGTGGTGAAAGAACACTTGTGTCTAACTAAACACAGTTGCAAACTCTTGATAAGGTTTAGGCTATATCCAGATGTGAGTCTGCCTTATATTGCTGATTTTTGTTTATGATTTTGTTTCTTAATGGAATAATATATATTAATATACTGTAGAATAATTTGTTACTGTGGAAGAGAAATGGCAGATCTCCTTATCACAAAAAACTTAATAGAAATTAATTTTATCACAAAGATATCTGCCATTTTTCATCTGCAGTAGTGAAGTGCTCAAGAGAAATTGTTCTTAGATTTATGCATAGTTGTCAGGTGTGAAGAAGCAAACTCACACATGCACACTTTGAGCTAACTACGTTATTATATTCTGCCTATAAATACAGAAATCTCCCCAGTCTGGCAGTTTTCCCCGGGAACAATTAGATAAGGTTCTAAGGAATTCAGGAAAGGTCAATTCTGGCTCTTTTGCAGTTGCAGAGTGATTCTAGACTAACCCTATGCTACATCCCTCCTCTCTGCCAGGCTGAATACTGGCAGATACAATATTGGACCTGATCGCTTCAGTGTCTCTTCCTTCCTTCCTTTCATCTGATTGGGCCAAGTAGGTGTCATTCTGTCCTCTTCATAGGATGAGAAGTAGAAATGGGTCAGTGGATGCTGCAAGAAGATAAGGCAATTGTATTAAATAAAATATGATGCTTACGAATTTTGAGGTTGCAATTGATCCTTAAATGCTCATTGACATATTTGTTTTTTTTTTCATTGATTAGTTTAACTATCTAATTGGCAATAGGACTAGAAGGATTTAAAACAAGAATTTCAGAAGAATTAACAATTAATTGCAATTGTTATAGAAGAGTGTCATCATTCAAATTCTTCAGTGGCTGCCAATTCTAATAATTTATTCTAAACCTGTTGGATAAATGGCTCCAGCAACTTCTTGAAATGATTTATCTGACTTTTCTTTAGCAATGTTGATTAACATACTTAAACACTTATCAGAATTAATAAAAAAAACTTTTTAATTCAAGTTTTGGTTCCATTTTTACCTTTACTTTACTTTTACCTTTACTAGTTTTTTTTCAAGAAAAATAAATATACCATCTCTACCTCATCTCCGCATGTTATTAAATGATCTTTTTTTCTCTCCTTTTTAAAATATTTGTATTTATATTTGCTTTCCTCAGTCTTACGCAATAAAATATCAGTAGTAAGGTCAAACAGAACAGACAAGAACAGGCATTCTCCTTTAGTGCCTTTATTTTTTAAAAAATGTTGATATTGATCCTTTTGTTTTGTAAAATCTAGCTAACTATTTACATAAATGAGGTAACGTTTGATTCCTGTTTTGTATAATATATGGTGTTTCTGAGATAACTTCATTCCATTAGGCCAAATACTTTAAAGAAAATACCAAAAAAGTGGCATTTTGAAGTGTTAATTGAATCAACAGTATTTCATTTGAGCAACAAATCCAGATTGATCAGAAGATATACAGATCTACTTACAATAAAGGTTAACTTATAGACCAGTCATCTTGACTTAACAATGTATTTGATCTATATAAAGCACATGTAGTGGAACCAAGCTGTTACAACAGTTAATAGTTCAGTCATATAAAGTTTTCCCTTATATTTCCTAAAATAACCATAGTTAGCTGAATGTGAAATAAGGTAATCTATTAGGCATGAATCTGGACCTTAAGTCATGGTCTATAGAAGAGCTATATTTTTTTAGTAGATTTCTATGTCAAATATCCTGAAAGAAGTTACAAAGAAAATCCCACAAATCTATTGGCTATCTAAAAGACATTGGTAGCTATATCTATATACAAATTGTATTTCCATGTGCAAACCAACTTCTAAATAAATCACACAATACATTGTAGATAGAAAGGGTGTTAATTAAGTACATACTCAGCACATATTGATTTACTCATTTTAGTGAAATGTAATTTAGAAAGCAGAAGGTAGAAATTAGCATGACAATTCAAACAGTGAAAAATTAGGTGGTGTGAACTAGTACTTTCTAACTACAGGAAACAGTGGGAGCTCAGACCTTCCTCTATCCATGATTTCTATTATAGGAAGAAGTGAGATCACCATGGGTAGAGTGGCTAGTGGAGTCAGGGAAATCCCAAGTTTTTTGCAGCAGTTCTGCTGCCCTGAGAATTCAAAAGAAACCTGCTGCTGGCAAGCCAAATTGTGTGGGTTTAAGCTCACATGTTTAACAGTACTCTGCCAGGCTGAGTGTCTTCACATTTTCTTCCCAATTATAATGGAATAAACATAGCATGTCTAGGCTTAGAAGAAAATGGTGAGCAGGACTGATAGCGAATATTTAGGGAAACCTGGAGGATGAGGAATAATCTGAACTGTTTGCATTTTGGTAAATGGATATTTTATACCTTAACACTCATTTTGTGCAAATGTCCACACCTGGCTTTCAGCATGTCAAATATGTGCAGCATTCCAACAGCTTCTCTGTCCCTATCATTTGTTATTATGCTAATGTTTGTGCTAATAACATGATTGCTTTCCTTTCTTTGAAGTATGCTATTGCTGTAATTAGTAATAGTTCCAGAAAAGACTTCCAGAAAAATAGAGCAATTTTTGTGTAATATCCTTGCTTTCCCTCTCTGTGTTTCTTTTTGGAAATCAGCTCTATGACATTTCTTTTCCTTGGAAACCTGTAAAAACATACACAATTATTTTTCTCAGGGAAGATACAACAATGAATCCATGCACCATGACCAGTGATGCCAGTCTGGAAGCCCATAAATTCATTTTGAAGTAAACAAAGATTCACTTCTAATCCTCAAGTAATTCTTTACCAGCATTTCTTGCAAAAGACCAATTATAAAAGAAATATTATATATAGGATTTGAACAATATTTGTATTGATGAACTAATATCTTGCTTCTTTCCCTTTCCCTGTGTAGTCTTCCCCCCNAATATCTTGCTTCTTTCCCTTTCCCTGTGTAGTCTTCCCCCCCCCCTCAAAAAATCTGTTAACTTTTGAGACCACACAAGTGAACCCGGTGCTAGCAAATAACTTCACTGCCCTCTGACTTCATTTTAACAGCCCTCTGAGGAAATAAGGTCACAAGTTCACTGATGGCAGGAAAGACCTACTGGTGGCCTGGGCTATCCCAAACATTTACTGTACAGTTCCCAATTTATAAAGAAACGACAGCAGGGTTTTGATTTTCTTCAGAGCTGTATGAGTTTTCCATATGTTTTATATTTTTGGTTCCTACCATCATCTTCAGAGGGTTGCAAACATATGTTATGGGCCTGCCCAGTGGCCCTATATTATGATAATTATTTTAACTGCTGTTTTGAAACATCGCAGTGGTACAACCCAGAAACTTCCTCACCGGTACCTGCACAGTTGGTTGAACAAAAAAATGGATCCCTGGTCAATCAAACACATCTAATAAGTTGTAGATAAATAGATGATTTCATCACCCATAATATGCACATCCAGAGGGCAGCAAGTCACCTCAGGCTAGGTGTTGATATCAACCTGTAATAAATGGGGAAGCTGTACCTTCATGCTAGGCAATAAATGAACTTGCAAGGCATGCTGCTCTAATAAACTGAAACAATACAAATGTGCAGGAAGGAAAATACTACCCACAGTGAGCAAGGCTACTCAGAAACACCTCGTAACTGCTAGAGATATAAATTAGCCCTTATAAATCTCCCCAACTCTCTTTGCCCTGACATCCATCTCCTGCCAAAATGTTATATTCTTTGAAAGAACTGTTCAACTCGATTAAATGGTTTCTCTCCTTGGGAATGTGGAAGACTTTATTTGTTTTTGTGGAGTGACTTTTTAAATAACCTTCTATAATACGTCAAACAGATGTCCTGGCTACAATTCACCTGATGTTTTCAGCTATTATTATTTTTGTGATTAGTCCTATTTCCCATTCTCCTCCTGTTCTCCATCATCATCATCATCATCATCATCATCATCATCATCATCATCATCATCATCATCATCGAGTCTCACAGGTGAGAGAGGATAAGGATCCAATGCAGAGCAAGTTCAGAAAGGAAAGGTTTCCAAAGAATTCCCTTGGACTTCCTGCCTTCTGCCACAGCTTCAAATGCACAGAACATTTTGTTGCCTTTCCAAGCTAGTTTGAATGTATACCTTGCCACTGTATGTAATGGAAGCACTTTTTATTTCAGGAAAGCAAGTGGCCGAAAAGGTAGTTCTTCTGATTTATTGGGACATTTAAATATTCCAATAATGAATGTTGAATCATTCAATGTTGTTCTTTCCAAGGATATGACAACTACCACCACAATATTTTTACCTTTTTGGAGTACTGAAGCCTATTTTCAGAAATGTTGAAGCATTTGGTAGTACCACCTGTAGATTCAGACAAATTCAGGGTCAAGATATATCACAGACAGCTATAACTATATTATGGTAAAACTCACTGACAACCACAAATTATTGATGATAGTTAAATAAAGAGGTAAATAAAGAGGTAAATAAAGAATTCTGACAAAGGCTCTCCCAATGGAGGGAATGAACTTTAAATGGTAACCAGAGCTTACTATAAACCAGCATAAAATGACACTCCCAGGATAAAAGAATCTTAGCTTCTCACTTATACTAACGGGGTTTGAGCTAGCAGAGATGGACAAGAATTTTTTGGTAAAGTTAGTTTGCAGGTACTGTACTTGAATGTTCATGATGAGGATTATTATAAAAGACATCAACAATAAAATTGTTGATAATGTAATACCTCTCACAGGTCAGTGCAGAATACAGCTCAATTGCAGCACAGTTAAACAGATTCTGCAAAGAGAAAGGGGGCAGAAAGTAGATACAGAGATTTTTCCCCCTCTTTAGCTGAAACATCTAAAATAAGTTTTCTAATGAAATTGAATTTGGGAAAGATAAAAGTATTTTCTCTTTTATATAATCAGACTGAAATGTGCTGCTGTAGAATCTAGTGATGGGTGGTTTAAAGTTTTAAACTAGTTCAAGTGTCTTGTCTAAAAACAGAAGAGTTTTTTTTTAACATCCAGGTTCAAGGTAGTTTTCATCTGGAGTGATCATGACCATACCTCAATTTCCTTTAAGGTATCTGGGACTTTCCCCCCTGTTCTGTATAAAATAGTTTACTCCAAATCCTCTAATATGATTGGCTAGAAAGGCCGGCATAGGGATTGGTTCACTAGGAACCAATCCAAAAGAGCTGCCGAAAGGCAGCTAAATCAAACAACTGTCATTGGCTACAAGCCGGCAGGCAAGCCGTATATAAAGGCTGCCGCGGCTAGAACCAAACTGTTCCATTTTACTTTAAACTGTTGAAATAAAGACTTTTACTGTTGGAACCCGGTCTACCTCGCGTT